>CM060339.1:38657351-38667351 GCA_030674155.1 Stramonita haemastoma | reverse complement strand
GACTATCTATCTATCTATCTATCTATCTATCTATCTATCTATCTATCTATCTATCTATCTATCTATCTATCTATCTATCTATCTATCTATCTATCTTTCTATCCACCTCCCTACCTTTATGTCTGTCTGTTTGTCAGTCTCTATCTACCTACCTACCCGTCTGTTTGCCTGTCTGTCTGTCTGTTTATCTGTCTGTCTACCTGTCTGTTCGTCCATCTGTCTGACTGTATGCATGTATGAATTATGTCTGTCTGTCTGTCTGTCTGTCTGTCTGTCTGTCTGTCTGTCTGTCTGTCTGTCTGTCTGTCTGTCTGTCTGTATGTATGTATGTATGTATGTATGTATGTATGTATGTCTTCTTCTTCTATCCCATAGTCTATTTAGACTGTAGGGGCGCCACGGAAGACCTCGCAACCAGCTCTCTCCATTTCCCTCTGTCCTCGACCTTTCTCAGGGTGTCACTCAGCCTGAGGCCCGTCCACTCTCGGATGTTGTTGTCCCATCTCTTTCTCTGCCTGCCGCTCCTTCTCCTGCCTTGCACAGTTCCCTGCAGAATCGTCTTGGCAAGCCCTGTTGATCGTGCGACGTGCCCATACCACTTCAGTTTGCGTTTTTTGACTGTGGTCAGGAGATCTTCAAAGGGCCCCGTTAGTAATGTGGTCTTTGTAAGAGATGCCAAGGAGTCTGCGAAAGCATCTCATCACTGTGGTCTGTATTCTCCTCTCCAGATCCGCTGTGAGGGTCCATGACTTACAAGCATACAGGAATATTGAGATGACCAGAGTGCGCATCAGCCTGATCTTTGAGCTGAGCGAGATGTTCCTGTTCTTCCAAACGGTCTTCAATTTTGTCAGTGCTGTAACTGTCTGTGCAATTTTTGCGAGTATTTCAGGCTTGGATCCCTTGTCTGTTACAATTGCTCCCAGATACTTGAAGCTTTGTACCGTTTCCAAATTCTAACCACCGACCCTGATGTTGGTGTTCATGCCGTTGATGTTGTTGGTCATCAGCGTGGTCTTCTGCACCCTGATCTCCATGCCATAGGCTGTTGAAGTCTTGTCGAGGTGTTCCACTAACCTAACTCACTCTTCTTCTTTCCCTGCCAGTCCATCGATGTCATCAGCAAAACGCAAGTTGGTAATTGTTCTGCCTCCAATGCGACTATTCCATCATGATTTTCCAGTGCATCAGTCATGATTCTCTGAAGGAAGATGTTAAAGAGAGTAGGTGAGAGCAAGCAGTTTTGTCTGACGCCGACCGTCGTCCTGAACCAATCCCCTATGCCACCATTGAAACAGACTGCGCTAGTGGCCTTGTTGTAGAGCTCCTCAATGACTCTGATCATGTTGGCATTGATGTTGTGCAGCCTCATGGTAGCCCACAGAGCTGCATGCCATACCCTGTCAAAGGCCTTTTTGAAATCCACAAAAACATAGTAAAGGTCTTGCTGATGCTGAAGGTACTTCTCGCATAGTATTCTTAGATTAAAAATCTGCTCTGTTGTACTTTGTCCTGCCCTGAAGCCTGCCTGTTCTTCAGCAATGATCGTCTCTGCTTGTGGCTTCAGTCAATTCAGTAGGATCTTCAGCATGACTTTGCTTGGATGACACATCAAGCTGATTGTGCGATAGTTCTGGCATTGGTGTAGGTTGCCTTTCTTGGGAAGGGTGATGATTAGTGATTGCGTCCATGGTGTAGGCCAGTCTCCTGTCTGCCAGATCTTGTTGCAGATTATCAGTAGGGTGTTTATCATGGCTTCCCCCCCTGCTTGGACCAGTTCTGCCGGGATGTTGTCTATTCCTGCTGATTTCCTCTTCTTCATTGATTTCACAGCTACCTCCACCTCTTCCCGAAAGATGGGGTAGTTGTCAGTGTCTGTCGGTGGTGGGACATTCAGTACCTCTGGATCTCCTGAGGTTTTGCGGTTATACAAGTCTGAGCAATATTCTGTCCATCTCTTTAGTATCTCCTGGTCTTCTGTTAAGATCTTTCCATTTTTGTCTTGTACGGGGCTGGTTTTCCCCTGTTTTGTGCCTGTCAGGTCTTTTACTAGCTGGTACGCTTTATTGCTGTTGCTCTTGCTCAGATTTTCTTCAATGTCCTGGCCCCTCTCTTCAATCCAGGTTTCTGCTGCCTCTTTCATGCTTGTTCTAATTTCTTTGTTGATTGCCTTATACTGCCTCGCTCCTTCTATCTCGTTCTTCTTTTTCTTCAGTTCTCTTCGTTTGTCACACTGGTCAAGGATGTTGGCTGTGACCCAGAGCTGCTTCATTCGTAGTTGCCTGCCAAGAATCTCACAGGCTGTATCAGTTACTGCCTTGTTAAAGGTGTCGACAAACTTGTCAATATCTGTGTCATCTGGGTTGAGCATGGTGAGGGGTGCAAATTTCCCTCCTATCATGGCTTGGAAGGCTCCACACACACACACACACACACACACACACACACACACACACACACACACACACACACACACACACACACACACACACACACACACACACACACTTGATTTGATTTGATTTGGAATGCTCCATCTATAAAAAAGATAATGGAAGTAATATTCTTAGCGCGTATGTGAAAGAACATATTATAAACAAGTACTCATCACATCTTCAAATATACACTGATGGGTCTCTACTCAATAATACTGAAGGAGGTGCAGCTTTCATCATTCCTTCATTACATGTTGAAAAACTGTACCACATTGGGAAAAATCACTCAATTTTCACAGCAGAGCTGACAGCCATTTTGATGGCTTTAAATTATTTACTTGATTTTCCCAGGACCATTGTGAAGGTGGTGTTATGTGTTGATTCAAAATCAGTGCTCCAATTCCTTAAAAACTCCGGATCAAAAGTAAGACAAGAACTTATCACTGAAATATTACATCTTATACATTTTCTAATCCTAAGAGGCACTGATGTCACCTTTTGCTGGGTACCTTCTCATTGCAATATAGTATTCAATGAAAAGGTTGATAGAGCTGCTAAAAATGCGGCAATGCGTTATGTTTGTGCTGATACTTTGAACATACCAATGTCTGTCGATGAGAATTATACTTTGATCGAACATGCATGCTGGAAACATGTTAGAAAAAAACAAGAAGACGCTGGATTTTCTAATCATCATGTTTCCTTTTCTGACCTTAACCATATTCTCTGTGTACGTTTTGGGCTGGATAATTTGCGTCTTAGATCGGTCATTTGTCTCATAAATAGACTTAAATTAAATGCCTTCCGAACGAAGTATGCTAAAAATGTGCATTGCATATGTGATGGGACGATTTCAGTCAGTCATATTCTTTTTAACTGTCCCGTTTTAAAACAGTGTCTTCCCATCACACGTGAGAACTCTCTGGACAGTATTTTAAGTAACTGTGTGATGCTGTGTGAACTCGCCTTATCGCTGAAGAAGAGTCCAATTGACAGTTTACTATAGTGCTTTTGAACATGTAAGTAGCTTGTTTAGAGACAGAGACTTTAATCTTGTACTATTTCTTAATTTTCTAAAAAGTTCTGATTGATTGTTCAGGGTTTAGTGTTCACTTTTTGTGTTTTTTGTTTCTACCATTGGTTAAAAGGTTGGGTTTTTTTTTTTTGTGTGTGTGTGTGTGTGTGTGTGTGTGTGTGTGTGTGTGTGTGTCTAATATCACTTATGTGAATAGACATTAAACTGAAGAACAACAACAACACACACACACACACACACACACACACACACACACACACACACACACACACACACACACACACACACACACACACACACACACACACACACCGTCTAATATCACAAGAAGTGAACAGACGTAAAATTGAAGACAACACACACACACACACACACACACACACACACACACACACACACACACACACACACACACACACACACACACACACACAAGGGGGGGGGGGGGGAGGGAGGCATGTAAGTAGCTAAAGCTTTCTTAGGGATGGGTCAGTAGGGGATGGTTTTGTCAGAGAATTCGATGACCTGGATATCCTCACCTCACCTCATTCTCCTGACCGAATGGTCGTAGAGGAGACATGAGGATGTCGATAACGTTGTTTTCCTCCATCCAGGCCGGTCCTCTGCCCTGCGGATCAGCGTTGCGCTGTCCATCCCGGTCCACTCCTTGATGTTGTCCATCTAGTTCTTGGGTTGCCTTCCTCTTCGTCTGTCCCCTTCCAAGGTTCCCTGAAGAACTGTCTTGGGCAGCGTGTTGTGTCGGGTGACGTGCCCAAACCAAGACAGCTTCCTCCTCTTTAATACTGACAGGAGGGGTTCCTGGGGGGCCTGGATATACATCGATACAAAAGAGAAAAAAAATGCAAGAAAAGTGGTATCATGCTAATCTCCCCCCCCCCTTCCCCCAAGCTGTCAGTTTCCCCCACTTTCAGCTCCTCTCAGCTGCTAATTATTCCATCCCATCCCATCCCATCCCATCCCATCCCAGCTGGTACCAATTGTAGCAGGAACTGACCACACTTGAACTAAGTAAAAGGAAACACTGCGTGCTAAGTTTATAACCCCTGACTTGGGTGAAGGAAGGACGGTGGCAGAATGGTTAAGACGTTCGCCTGCCAATATGTAAATCGTGAGTTTCTGGGTTCGAACCCAGCCTCGCCCTTTCTTCCCAGTTTGACGAAAAAATCGAACTGAATGTCAAAGTCATTCGGATGAGACTCGAAACCGAGGCCCCGTGTGCGAATGCACGCAGAACATCTTGCGCACACGTTAAAACCCCGTTCCACCTTTCGGAAGAGTAGGCCATCGTGTGCCGGTAGGAGCGGATGACAAAATTATAACAAACCAGCATGCACACAGGTGTCGTGTTTAGACACCATCCCTGAAGAAAAATCGGGGAGTTGGAGTTGGGGATCTTTGCGCCTGGTGGCAGCATGATCTGTGGCTCTGTAGGTCAAATGCAAGCGCTTTGATTTGTCTTTACAAGAGATAGCGCTATACAAATTCCATATTAATAATAATAAAAAATATAGTCTTGTCAACATCTTTGCCAAAAAAAAAAAGTGCCGAGAAAAGAATTAATTGCAATAGTAATGCTTTTGCAATAATTGGATAGAAAAGTAGCTAACTATTAACATATCCAAAAAATAGGGCGATCTATGTGTCGGAAGGTCACTTTTTTAAAAGATTTTATGACGTCATAAAATTTGGATTTTACCATTTTTTAAAACAGTTTGTAATATGGTCTTGTGGCATATCGTTGGAAAGCTTTCGACATACTGATTACGAATTTGATAATAGAATCACAATTTAACCCAAGATAAAGCAAAAATCAATGAAAATATACTGCACCTATGCTAAATTAAGCGTTCGCAGCCCATAATCATGCAAAATCATGTATGCTTTCCTGCATTTTACCAGGATTAAACCAAAGTTTACGACCACTGTACAGTCCCCACGGCTGAGCAAAGTGCTAGTCTCTCCTTGAAGGTCAGAACTTCACAATGAGTATAAAATAAAACAGTGCAGGTACAGGCAAACAGTATCAGAGTTAGTTCAAATAATCACTGTGGCAAGTCACTTCAGTCAGCATAATCAGATCATAGTTTCCAACGAAGAATCAGTACACATCTGAAAGTTATGGAAAGCTCAGTCCATCTAGCGCACTCTTGCTGGTATGAAATGAAGCAGCAGAATCAATCAAAATCAGGCACACCTGGTGAATCAAATTCATCCACTTCCTGAAGCGTTAGTGCATTGAGACAGCTCCAGCCTTTGCATTGTCCGCATGCCACAGAACATTGGATCCCATGTCTTTCACTGCAGTACTTTGAACTGCAGTCCTCAGGACAGTTGCATTGGGTGGCCTTTAGTAGAACCTCTGCAGCAGGAGGAAGATCAGTCTGCCCTGAGACAAAGTCCAGTGTGGAGAATGGGCATTCCTGTTTGTGGGGTCCATGTCTATAATGGAGAAAAATGTCAAGCTGCTCTGATCTGAATAGTTTCCATTGCACACAGTGTGCATCATCCCTGATGATCCTGAACATGGGGAACAGAGAGGCCAGGATGTGTGTGCGTGCGTGCGTGCGTGCGTGCGTGCGTGTGTGTGTGTGTGTGTGTGTGTGTGTGTGTGTGTGTGTGTGTGTGTGTGTGTGTGTGTGTGTGTGTGTGTGTGCATTTTGATTGTTTGAGACTGTTAATTGTCATTGGTTGCATGACTATGTAAGAATGGGTTGAGTGCAAGCGCTTTGATTTGTCTTTGCAAGGTATAGTGCTATATTAGTTCTATTTAGTAGTAGTAGTAGTAGTAGTAGCAGCAGCAGCAGCAGCAGCAGCAGCAGCAGCAGTAGTAGTAGTAGTAGTAGTAGTAGTAGTAGTAGTAGTAGTAGTAGTAGTAGTAGTAGTAGTAGTAGTAGTGTAGTTTCCACAGAAGATCCAGTGGCCTGGCTTTGTCATCAATGCCAAAATCTTGTAATAGCTGGTGTGATAATGACAAATGAGCTGCAGAATTTTCAAAGTAGCAAATGGGAACATTGTCTGAGGTGAAAATGTTAGATTCCATGTACAGCCTTACACTGTTTGGACCCAGGGTTGGCTGCGCCAATAATGTCTATACCATGGAAGGTACCAGTTCTATCCAGTGTCCTGATCTGATGATCTACATTGTCCGGCTGCTGGGGTTTATGCCTACCAAGTCTGTTCCCTGGTCAGCAGCAGTGCACATTTCAAACAGGCTGACCTTATAATTATGAAGAACTAAACCCAAGCTTGTGGACACGTTCAGCAAGGTCTTTGGAGCCAGTCTGCTGGTGCATGGCAACCCCAAAAGCAATCTGAAGGGGAAGGATGAGTACTGTTGGTTGTGCTGCCTGCATCAGTGCCTGACCAAGAGAACCCATTGTCAAGTCAGGATCTGTTTTCCTTCCCAGCAAAATTCTGAAAAACAGATCCAGTGATGATGAGAAAGAATCACAACTGTTTGAGGGTTTTTTTTAATATAAAAAAGGTGTTTGTGATACTTGAAAGTTCTGCAGCAGAAGTATACTCTGTTGTTGAGGTGTTGACATTCTTGATGTCTGATAGGAGAAGTTTTGCAGTGGTATGAATTATTCTGTTTTCTTCTTTCTCTGCATCGTTCACTCTGGATTTTGCCCTTTTCTCCAGGATCTTCTCTGCATTTGACCTTAATGTAGCGGCTTTTTTTTTTCTTCTGACGCCGGTAATAATCACTTCATCACCAAAGTGACTTTCTACTTTCTGCCACATGTATTTCTCTGTGTAGGGAGTGTCACCCTAGAGATACTCTTTCTCTTTGTGTACAAGTCCATGATTGTGGTTTGTTCATAATTACCATTCTCTTTGAAACAAGCCATGACATGCATGAAGGCTTCATCACGAGTTGTGTCTACTGGTCTACCTGCAGCTGCCTTGGTTTGTTCATGTGATCTGTGAAGAATGGCAGAAAACAAGGATATATTTCATAGTTGTGAAGTGGACACTGCACTGCTTGTGATGCACAGCATATGCAGCATGAAGGTCACTGACATTTTGCATTCTTCCGCACACACTTTCCGCCCATTTCTCCTCTGATCCATGCTTGAAATAGCTTTCTTCAATCTGCTGCTGGAAACTAAATGTCCGAATTTAATATACAATTGTGTTTCGTTTCTTTCGGAAATCAGTAATTGGCTGGTCGCAAAAGAGACATTCAGATGAATTATGAAATCTAGCTTTCTTGGATCAAACAGCTAGGTTGTTTAATCTCAATAATAAGAATTATTACTCTTCTCTCTGTTTCTTCAGATCTTTTTTGATGGTAAAATGCTGCTATACATATGCCGACATGCTCCATGTAGGCTTTGCCATAATTTTGTAAAAGAGTTCACTGTCACCCCTCAAAGCATGCATTTTGGAAACCTGCGACACCTTTATCAGTCTGCTTCATTACATCTTGGCTATCAGTCAGCAGTCTCTCTCCACATAACACACACAGTCATAAAAAGTTAGTCCTTTCATCTGGACAAAAATGTGATCAGCCATTGGGAAAAATCCTGTGGTGAAAAGCCCTAACAAAATTGCATCGAAACAAAGCTTTAGATTAGTGCTTTTGTACAGCAGGTAACAAAGATTAACAAACAGTTTTTTAAAGTCACACATCACCCTAAGATTAGAGTTAAACTGAAAAAAGTAATTCCCTTTCATTCAGATCTTAGGATCTATCAGTGCCATATATAGGACTGGGCAGACATTTCGATCCACTAAATTCAGATCATATGCACACTGTCAAACAGAGACAAGAAACACATACAGAGAAAGAAAGAGAGGGACAGAAAATGAAAGGGATGATGTGATACTGTCACACATACATTGACACAGATGCTTTCCAACAGAAAGAGCTGCAGATGCCCTTTTTGATACTGTGTTATATATATATATATATGCTGTTATATATATATATATATATATATATATATATATATATATATTATATATATATATATATATATATATATATACTGTGTTATATATATACTGTGTTTTATTTATATATATGTATGTATAATTAGATAGGTAGATAGATAGATAGATAGATAGATAGACAGACAGACAGACAGACAGACAGACAGACAGACAGACAGACAGACAGACAGACAGACAGACAGGTAGGTAGGTAGGTAGGTAGGTAGGTAGGTAGGTAGGTAGTGATAGATAGATAGATAGATAGATAGATAGATAGATAGATAGATAGATAGATAGATAGATAGATAGATCAGGCCGTGGCTTGAAACTCTAAACAATGACTATTTCTCTTCATACCAGGACCTCCAGCCATGTACATGAAAGTTAAACACACTTTCAAGTAAAACAAAACAATGCACACATAGAGCCGTTTGACAAAAGTGGTTTACCATACATACATTCCTACACTCCTGTAGGCCTATAATGTAGGAACTGGCCCAACACATGTGGACAGTTGTTTGGATGCTGTCTGGTCAAATATGCACATCAGCGCAGTACATGCCATGCATCTCGTAAAAACAATTAAGCAGTTACTTTAGGTGTGTGTTTAATTTCAAAAGATAAGTCATTAATGCTAAACGAAATAAGAATAAGTAGTGTTAGGGCTTTGGCGCCTAGTTCCTTTCTCTTGCCGCCATAGGCCTTTCTTGGTCAAAACTGGGTGGAGCCTTACCAAATAAGGGAGGATGCCCCAGTGCCAGAAGCAGGCCAGCTATAGCAAACGATCAGTCTCAGAGTGTGAAATATTGTTTATTAGTGTGTTTGTTTATTGATTTCCGGCATCTTCCGACACCTACTTTTTCCTATTTTTTTAATATGTTGTTTATGGTATTTTTATCTGCCCATTGCACCAAGTTTGAAAACTGTTGCAATTAGTTCTTTGCGAAATGCAAGGATTGACTACACTAATAACTGAGGTGTGACACAAGACAGGTAGCTAGGGGTGGTGTGGGTTTGGGGGGAGGGAGGGAGGGGGCTGGAGTGGTGAGGAAATGGGGGAGGGGGAGGACTCGTTGATATGGAGACTGAGGTCACAGCTGAGGTCACAGTGACCTCAGAGAGAATGTGGGACATGAGAGAAGGAAGAGAGGTGTAGGGGTGAGGATGGGGCAGGGGGGGAGGGGGAACAGAGGGGTGAGGGTGGGGCAGGGGGGGGGGGAGGGGGAACAGAGGGGTGAGGGTGGTGAAAGGGGGAAGGAAGAAAGAGAGGGGTGTAGGTGAGGGTGGGGAAAGGGGGAAGGAAGAAAGAGAGGGGTGTAGATGAGGGTGGGAAAGGGGGGAGGGAAGGAAGAGAGGGGTGTAGGTGAGGGTGGGGAAGGGGGGGGGGAAGGAAGAGAGGGGTGTAGATGAGGGTGGGAAAGGGGGAGGGAAGGAAGAGAGGGGTGTAGATGAGGGTGGGGAAAGGGGGGAGGGAAGGAAGAGAGGGGTGTAGATGAGGGTGGGGAAAGGGGGGAGGGAAGGAAGAGAGGGGTGTAGGTGAGGGTGGGGAAGGGGGGGGGGGGAAGGAAGA
>CM060339.1:38629851-38637351 GCA_030674155.1 Stramonita haemastoma | reverse complement strand
AACAACTGTAGCATAAACCAAATGTTTTAGAAATTAGGATTTATGTAATTATGGCTGTAGTCTGTGTCATCTGAAGCTGTGACGTGTGTCATAGTCTATCTTGCTTTAGTGAACAAAACCTGGTCTGCTATCCTGTTTTTGTTGTTGTCTGGAATCAGCTTGTTCTTGAATACAGTTTTGCTTTTTTCATCCAATGATACATTGTGTAATGTACATGATCTTATTCCTTATGTATAGAATTTGCTAATAGTTATCATTCTTTTGTTGTTTTCATGTTGTACAGGACTGCTGCTTTTGTGAATAAGAATATTATTTGCAACTTTTCATGAAAAGGAGAAAAAATATTGTTGAAAGTAAATGTGTAATTTCATTATAACATTTCAAGTATAAATATAGTGGAAGATTCAATCATCTTAATCATGTTATTATTTTTGTGAATAGTCAATAGGTAAGGGACCACTTTTGGAATTTGTTTTTTGTATTGGTTTTTGAAAGGTGTGAGTATGAATATTTCAATTTTGCTAATTGGTCACACAAGTTTAAATTTGTTGTATTTTGTTCTGATTTTTAAAGGGTTTTTTTTTCCGGCACATGTTTAATGTTTCATTCTTATAATGGTGTGTTCATGTAACTATTTTTACACCTGCCTTTCTTGCTTAGCTCTTATTCATGTTATAGTTTTCACATCACACTACTTTTTACCTGCTTGATGTTAGAAATTGATACCCGTTTAAATATTTTCCTTTCTTGTATAAGGGCTTAATGCTCTTGACACAGAAGACTAAATTCAATTTCACCTGTGCTTTCATCAGTAAATTTGAGTAGAAATTCTTTTTTTTTCTATGTATTTTGAAACACGTTGTATGAAATGATATTTTTTGTCATTTTGTTTTTATGAAATCTACGTATGAACTATTTTTGCTGTTTCAGTGAAGATTGGTGGCAACACCTTTACTATATTTACCGTACACGACATTAGCTAACATTTGAATCGTCTTGATTTGCTACTGTAATTTTTGTTTCTTGATTTATGGTTATTCCTGTTATCTTTGTGTATACTGTCAATACTAGTATTTTCGTAATATTTTTTTTACTACAATAATTTTGATAAAATATGTTTGTCCCTTACCAGATTTAATGTCTAAGCTGCTTGCCTTTGCTTATTGCTTCATTGATATAATTGTTGCAGATCTTTCAGGAGGAATTAGAAAATAAGAAACTATATTACACGTCCTGCATATTTCCTAGCTGTGACAGTTTCTTCTTCTTCTTCTTCTTCTTCTTTCTTCTTCTTCTTCTTCTTCTTCTTCTTCTTCTTTCTTCTTCTTCTTCTTCTTCTTCTTCTTCTTCTTCTTCTCATTGGTTTAATGTCCGTTCACTACAAGGTGATTTAGACGATGGTACATTCACATTAAGAATGCACTGAAAAGGGGATGAGGGGGAAAAGTGAAAGGATGAAGAATGTAATGAATGATGATAAGTTTATAAAATTTCATTTATAGTAACTGACCTACTGGTGACTGGCAAATACTTTCTGCAATTGATACTAGGACATGCGACTGGGAATCATACAGAACACTTTGGATATTTCCAAATTTTTTCCTTAGATCTATCCCTTTGCTTTTATACGAGGCAATGAGCACAGGGCAATCAAACAATATAGATGGACGATTTAAGTGAAATCTAAAAAAACTTTTAATATACAGAGTTTGCATAAATTGAAATAATTTCAAATGATGATAAACGTAGACCTATACTATTAACCATTATGTCACTTGTACATTCTGAAGCACCGCGTTTTGCCAGAGAATCTGCCAATTCATTCCAGTAAAGACGGCAATGTGATGGCAACCAGCAAAATTTTATCCCAATACCTTTAGAAACAAGAGAATGCACAAGGAACTTGGTTTCAAAAAAACATCATTTCTCAGTTTAGAGTCCCAATGTTTTAAAGCCAGTAAAACTGGTTTTGAATCAACACAAAAAACGATATTGTAAATCGCAAGAGAAATATTTGAAAGATAATTTAGCGCCATAAAAATTGCGAACAATTCAGAAGTGAATATTGTAAAACCTTTTCCAATACAAAAAGATCTTTTTACTTTTAAGTCGGGTATAACGAATGCAGCCCCGCACATGCCCGATTCTAAGACAGATCCGTCGGTGTATACTTTCAAGTGGTTTAAATACTGACAATTAAATTTTATGTGATTTTGAACCTCAGTTTTGAGTAGATTTTGATTAGTGTCCTTTTTTGTTTCTGAGTAGTCAATATCAAAATTTGCATATCTATGTTTCCATGGTGGAATCTGGGGAACTACTGGTAAAACTGGGACGTTTGATATATCGATATCATTTTCCTTCATAAGGTCTTCAGTATAATTTCTTATGGGCTGCAAAAAAGAGATGTTCTTAGCTCTTTTTGGATAATCCTTCTGATTAATAAATATTTCATGGGAACAGAATTTGAAATAGCAAGACTTCGAATGACATATTTAGAGACAGATAACATTCTTTGCTCAGAAAGTGGAAGTAAATGAACTTCTGCATAAGTTTTTAGTGTACTGGCATGAATCGGCACTCCTAGCGCTATTTTAATTGCTTTGCTATCCACACTTTGCAGCTTTTTTAAGAGATAATTTGGAGCAGAAAAATACACTTTTTGACCAGAAATGAGTTTAGACCGAATTAATAAAACAGCAAGGTGCATAAGTGTTTTTGTATCCTGACTCCACGGCTGAGCACTCACAATCTTTGAGAAGTTTAATCGTTTCCTGGCTTTTAAAATCAAATTTTCAATATGCCTTTTCCAGTTTAGCTTGCTAGTTAAATGGACTCCCAAGAATCTGGCGTCTTGTTTGTATTGAAGTGTGACCCCATCAAGTGTTAATAAGGGTAGTGTTTGGTGGGGGGGGGGGGGGGGTTCCCATTGTTGAAAAGAACAAGACAAGTTTTTTCTCCAGATAACTCCAATCCATTCTCTTTCATATAATTACTAAGTTTATTCAGTTCAACCTGATAAATCTTTTGAACATATTTTATCACTCTACTTTTTGTATTCTTTTTAAGAGAAGTGTTGATCCACATGGCAATGTCATCTGCATATTGAACAATAGTCGTATTTTTTGACAATGCCTGAGGAAGATCATGAATTAAAATAGAGAATAATATTGGTGCCAGAATTGCTCCCTGTGGTATCCCCATATCAACAGATTTAAAGTCTGAATATATACCATTCACTTTGGTACAGATTGATCTTTCAGACAGAAAATCCTTTAAGTATTGAAACACCATGCCTCTAACGCCGATATTTTTCAATTTGTGTAATAACCTCCTATGCCAAACCCTGTCGTATGCTTTCCTTACATCAAAGAAAGTAGCTACTGTACTCTTTTGTTTGGAAAACTGATTTTTAATATAATGGGTTAACTTTACTAGGTGATCAGTTGTACATCTCCCTCTTCGAAAACCAGCCTGATTTTTAGGAATTATATTGTTTTTTTCACAATAATGCCATAGACGTTTTTGAACTATTTTTTCAAGTACTTTTCCCACATGAGAAGTGAGGGCAATTGGTCTGTAGCTGCTTAATGCTGATTGAGATTTGCCGCTTTTAAGAACTGGGACTACAATCGACTGCTTCCAGACCTTAGGAAGAGTGCCATTTATCCAACATTTTTGGAGAAATGAAAATAGTACTTTTTTCCAACTCTCGGGCAAATTAATTAACATTTGATAAGACAAGCAATCAATACCAACTGCTTACCTGTTACTTCTAAAGGATTCAAGGACTTCCACAAATTCATTGTATTGAGTTTCAGAGTTCAGATAATGCACATTATCTACTGGAGGTTCTGCTATGTTTAATAGTTCAGTGACAGTTTGTTGACAGAATGATGCACAGTTGTAACTGTCTTCACACGTTTGTGGACAGGTTGGCTGAAAACATTTTTTCATGAAAAAATGACCCTGATTAAGCAGTGTTTTGCATCTTGTAAATAGTGATCTTGAATCTTTGAATCACTGATATATAGAAGTAAGACATGAGCAGTGTTTTACATCCTGTAAATAGTGATTTTGAATCTTTGTATCACTGGATATATAGAACTATAACATGAACAGTGTTTTACAACCTGTAAATAGTGATTTTGAATCTTTGAATCACTGAATATATAGAACTATAACATGAACAGTGTTTTACATCCTGTAAATAATTATTTTGAATCTTTGAATCACTGCATACATAGAACTAGAACATGAACAGTGTTTTACATCCTGTAAATAGTGATTTTGAATCTTTGAATAACTGGATATATAGAACTAGGACATGAACAGAAATGAGACATTCTGAGAACCTGAGCTACTTTTTTCTTGTGGAGAGTGACCCATGCTCACAAAGGAGGGTTGTTTTTTGGTGTTATGGTTTTGATATTTCTTTGAGCTGGTTGATTGGTGGGCTGGCTGCTTTGGTTTGGGTTTTGGAAGTGGTTTTCTTTTGTTGTTTTGGGTGTTTTGATTGGTTTCATTCACTATGTTTATCTGATTGTTCCATAACAATTATGTTTTGCTTTGGATAGTTTAGGTTTCCTTTGCTTTGTGTCTGGTTGTTGTTACTTGTATAACAAATATTCAGATGTTTCAATTTTGGTTGTAATCAGAAAACCAAGACACCATTCCTGGCCATATACTATATAGTGTTCATAGTCCATGTTGCTTCCAGACCATGTTTTGTCTTGTAGGCAGGTACGTGTCAGTCTACTGTTCAGAGTGTGTAGTTTTCAGTCACAGTAGAGTTCAGTGTGTGAAACTTGGGCTGCTCTCTCCAGGAGAGCATGTTGCCGCGAGAGCATCCCCACTTATATTGTTTTTCTTGTCTACTTGTGGATTGATTGTTCCCCTATCAGTGCGGCCATTTCTTTGAAAATTAGTTTTGCCAGGGACAACTTGCTTATTGCCATAGGTTCTTTTACATGTGTTAAATGTGCATTAAACATGAGACATCAGGTACATCTCATCTGAAAGACTAGTACACAGAATGCAACTCACAGTCTAGTGGATGGGAAATTTTTTTTATATCAGAACTGAGAATCAAACCACCACATATTTCAAACCCTGATTTTCCGCTTTCTAGAATGGTGTGTTACCTCTATACCACCCATTCAAATGTCCAAAGTTCCCAATACCCAAGTCATGACAAGGATTTGCTGTGATCTGCTGCTTCAGATGATTCATGTGTGTGCTCCTAGGGTTTGTATTGCGTAGTTGCTGACTGTTTTCAAGAATCACACCTTTGATTAAAAAGTGACTTTAATGCTGATCAGAAAAAGGTACTGTTTTGCTGCTCCTGTTTGTGACGTACCTGTCCTGCTGTTCCCATGCTGCTCATTCCAGTCTCACTGCTCAGTCATCCAGGCTTGACATGTTGAATCCTCAAGACCAGACACCCACAGTGAGTGGATCAGTGTCAAGCTGCCATAAGGCCACCAGCCAGAAGGGCCCTGCACTGATGCTGGGTCACTTCAGTGGTGTTCAGTGTACGTACCTGTTCTTACCAAGCATACGCAGAACTCCACCTGCTGTACTTTACGCTTCCTGTCATAACATGGGGTGTCAACCATACCCTAGAGATAAAGACACTTGCAGTAGAAGTCAGGTCATGTGGGCAACACTCTCACAGTTACACCTGTACAGTGGATGATATTCACCTGTGTGGTCTCAACCTTCCAAATGTGCCCATAGCAAACTCATTCTGGGTAGAGTCCATAGCAAACTCATTCTGGGTAGAGTCCATAGCAAACTCATTCTGGGTAGAGTCCATAGCAAACTCATTCTGGGTAGAGACCATAGCAAACTCATTCTGGGTAGAGCCCAAAGCAAACTCGTTCTGGGTAGAGCCCATAGCAAACTCATTCTGGGTAGAAACCGTTCAGCATCTGAAAAAAAAACCTTGCTTCTACAGGAATCAAACCCACGACCTTCCCCAACTTTCAGCCAGGAATTCAATGCGCTAACCAGTACACCATGGAGGCTGGTCTGTTTTATGTAAATATCTGTTTAAGGAGTCCCCAAAATGATTTGCAGTGTTTTCGTTTTTCTGTAATCTTTTGTTTGCATTCAATAGCTGCTTACTATTTTGGATAATGTGTGCTGAGCTTTTTTCCCAAAATAATCAATAAAATTCGGTTTAAACAAATATAAGAGCTTGTGTTTTCAGTTCTGTACATGCAGTTTGTGAGTCAGAGAGAGAGAGAGAAGAGAGAGAGAGGGAGAGAGAGAGAGAGAGAGGAGAGAGAGAGAGAGAGAGAGAGAGAGAGAGAGAGAGAAGAGAGAGAGAGAGAGAGATTTGGTTTATTGTTTTATATCGAAGTTAATGGAATAAGCACTCTTGTGCTTTTTTACATCCAGTCCCCGTGTGTATGCAGCTTTGTAAATGTCATCTGTTCCCACCGGCACACGATGACCTACTCTTACGACAAGCGGAACAGGATTTAACGTGAGCACAAGATGTTCTGCGTGTGTTCGCACACGGTGCCTCGGTTTAAAGTCTCATCCGAAGGACTTGTGGGGAGATTGAGTCAGCACTGATGTTACTACAGAGATGTTAACTACCAGGAGAGAAGAGAGAGAGAGAGAGAGAGAGAGAGAGAGAGAGAGAGAGAGAGAGAGAGAGAGAGAGAGAGAGAGAGAAGAGAGAGAGAGAGAGAGAGAAGAGAGACAGAGAAGACAGAACAGACAGACAGACAGACAGACAGACGACAGACAGAGACAGCAGACAGAAGAGAGAGCAGACAGAGACAGAGAGAGACAGAGAGATTTGATTTGATCTATTCTTTTATGTAGAGGATAATGGAATAGGCACTTTTGTGCTTTTTTACATCTAGTCCCCGTGTGTATGCAGTTTTGTAAATGTCATCTGTTCCCACCTGCACACGATGGCCTACTCTTACGAAAAGCGGAACAGGATATAATTATTAACGTGTGCGAAAGATTTTCTGCGTGTCACCACTGGACAAAGATGGCATCACTCAATTTGCCTTTCTTCCCCCCCCCCCCCCCCCCCCCCCCTCTCTGTCTCTGTCTGTCTGTCTCTGTCTCTCTCTCTGTCTCTGTCTCAGTCTCAGTCTCAGTCTCTGTCTGTCTGTCTGTCTGTCTGTCTGCCTGTCTGTCTGTCTGTCTGTCTGTCTGTCTGTCTCTCTGTCTCTGTCTCTCTCCTCTCTCTCTCTCTCTCTGTCTCTGTCTCTGTCTCTCTCTCTCCACACAAACACTGAAAATATTACATCTATGCTAAACATTTCTCCTCTTCATTCCACGAATGATTCAATCCATCAATAAATGAATAAATAAACGAATAAGGAAATAAATAAATAGTAAATGAATAAATGAATGAAGAAGGATGTAAATAAATAAATAAATCAAGAAACAAAGAAATAGGCACATGCCGACTTGGCCAAACGGAACATTCTAGCCTGGTTACTAGTATGGAGCCAGGAGCGAGGTGGG
>CM060339.1:38624938-38629751 GCA_030674155.1 Stramonita haemastoma | reverse complement strand
TTGGTAAGAACAGGTACCACTGAACACCACTGAAGTGACCCAGCATCAGTGCAGGGCCCTTCTGGCTGGTGGCCTTATGGCAGCTTGACTCTGATCCACTCACTGTGGGTTTCTGGTCTTGTGGATACAACATGTCAAGCCTGGATGACTGAGAAGTGAGACTGGAATGAGCAGCATGGGAACAGCAGGACAGGTACGTCACAAACATATATCAGAAAAACAGTACCTTTTTTCTGATCAGCTTTGTAATAACTCTTTAAACAAAGGAGGGGTCCTTGAAAACAGTCAGCAACTACGCAATACAAACCCTAGGAGCACACACATGAATCACCTGAAGCAGCAGATCACAGCAAATCCTTGTCATGACTTGGGTATTGGGAACTTTGGACATTTGAATGGGTGGTATAGAGGTAACACACCATTCTAGAAAGCGGAAAATCAGGGTTTGAAATATGTGGTGGTTTGATTCTCAGTTCTGATATAAAAAAAATTTCCCATCCACTAGACTGTGAGTTGCATTCTGTGTACTAGTCTTTCAGATGAGATGTACCTGATGTCTCATGTTTAATGCACATTTAACACATGTAAAAGAACCTATGGCAATAAGCAAGTTGTCCCTGGCAAAACTAATTTTCAAAGAAATGGCCGCACTGATAGGGGAACAATCAATCCACAAGTAGACAAGAAAAACAATATAAGTGGGGATGCTCTCGCGGTAACATGCTCTCCTGGAGAGAGCAGCCCAAGTTTCACACACTGAACTCTACTGTGACTGAAAACTACACACTCTGAACAGTAGGACTGACACGTACCTGCCTACAAGACAAAACATGGTCTGGAAGCAACATGGACCATGAACACTATATAGTATATGGCCAGGAATGGTGTCTTGGTTTTCTGATTACAACCAAAATTGAAACATCTGAATATTTGTTATACAAGTAACAACAACCAGACACAAAGCAAAGGAAACCTAAACTATCCAAAGCAAAACATAATTGTTATGGAACAATCAGATAAACATAGTGAATGAAACCAATCAAAAACGCCCAAAACAACAAAACAAAACCACTTCCAAAACCCAAACCAAAGCAGCCAGCCCACCAATCAACCAGCTCAAAGAAATATCAAAACCATAACACCAAAAACAACCCTCCTTTGTGAGCATGGGTCACTCTCCACAAGAAAGAAGTAGCTCATGTTCTCTGAATGTCTCATTTCTGTTCATGTCCTAGTTCTATATATCCAGTTATTCAAAGATTCAAAATCACTATTTACAGGATGTAAAACACTGTTCATGTTCTAGTTCTATGTATGCAGTGATTCAAAGATTCAAAATCATTATTAACAGGATGTAAAACACTGTTCTGTTATAGTTCTATATATTCAGTGATTCAAAGATTCAAAATCACTATTTACAGGATGTAAAAACACTGTTCATGTTATAGTTCTATATATCCAGTGATACAAAGATTCAAAATCACTATTTACAGGATGTAAAACACTGCTCATGTCTTACTTCTATATATCAGTGATTCAAAGATTCAAGATCACTATTTGCAAGATGCAAAACACTGCTTAATCAGGGTCATTTTTTCATGAAAAAATGTTTTCAGCTAACCTGTCCACAAACGTGTGAAGACAGTTACAACTGTGCATCATTCTGTCAACAAACTGTCACTGAACTATTAAACATAGCAGAACCTCCAGTAGATAATGTGCATTATCTGAACTCTGAAACTCAATACAATGAATTTGTTGAAGTCCTTGAATCCTTTAGAAGTAACAGGTCAGCAGTTGGTATTGATTGCTTGTCTTATCAAATGTTAATTAATTTGCCCGAGAGTTGGAAAAAAAGTACTATTTTCATTTCTCAAAAAATGTTGGATAAATGGCACTCTTCCTAAGGTCTGGAAGCAGTCGATTGTAGTCCCAGTTCTTAAAAGCGGCAAATCTCAATCAGCATTAAGCAGCTACAGACCAATTGCCCTCACTTCTCATGTTGGAAAAGTACTTGAAAAAATAGTTCAAAAACGTCTATGGCATTATTGTGAAAAAAACAATATAATTCCTAAAAATCAGGCTGGTTTTCGAAGAGGGAGATGTACAACTGATCACCTAGTAAAGTTAACCCATTATATTAAAAATCAGTTTTCCAAACAAAAGAGTACAGTAGCTACTTTCTTTGATGTAAGGAAAGCATACGACAGGGTTTGGCATAGGAGGTTATTACACAAATTGAAAAAAAATCGGCCTTAGAGGCATGATGTTTCAATACTTAAAGGATTTTCTGTCTGAAAGATCAATCTGTACCAAAGTGAATGGTGTATATTCAGACTTTAAATCTGTTGATATGGGGATACCACAGGGAGCAATTCTGGCACCATATTATTCTCTATTTTAATTCATGATCTTCCTCAGGCATTGTCAAAAAATACGACTATTGTTCAATATGCAGATGACATTGCCATGTGGATCAACACTTCTCTTAAAAAGAATACGAAAAGTAGAGTGATATAAATATGTTCAAAAGATTTATCAGGTTGAACTGAATAAACTTAGTAATTATATGAAAGAGAATGGATTGGAGTTATCTGGAGAAAAAACTTGTCTTGTTCTTTTCAACAATGGGAAACCCCCCCCCCCCCCCCCCAAACACTACTGTTATTAACACTTGATGGGGTCACACTTCAATACAAACAAGACGCCAGATTCTTGGGAGTCCATTTAACTAGCAAGCTAAACTGGAAAAGGCATATTGAAAATTTGATTTTAAAAGCCAGGAAACGATTAAACTTCTCAAAGATTGTGAGTGCTCAGCCGTGGAGTCAGGATACAAAAACACTTATGCACCTTGCTGTTTTTATTAATTCGGTCTAAACTCATTTCTGTCAAGAAGTGTATTTTCTGCTCCAAATTATCTCTTTAAAAAGCTGCAAAGTGTGGATAGCAAAGCAATTAAAATAGCGCTAGGAGTGCCGATTCATGCCAGTACACTAAAAACTTATGCAGAAGTTCATTTACTTCCACTTTCTGAGCAAAGAATGTTATCTGTCTCTAAATATGTCATTCGAAGTCTTGCTATTTCAAATTCTGTTCCCATGAAATATTTATTAATCAGAAGGATTATCCAAAAAGAGCTAAGAACATCTCTTTTTTGCAGCCCATAAGAAATTATACTGAAGACCTTATGAAGGAAAATAATATCGATATATCAAACGTTCCAGTTTTACCAGTAGTTCCCCAGATTCCACCATGGAAACATAGATATGCAAATTTTGATATTGACTACTCAGAAACAAAAAAGGACACTAATCAAAATCTACTCAAAACTGAGGTTCAAAATCACATAAAATTTAATTGTCAGTATTTAAACCACTTGAAAGTATACACCGACGGATCTGTCTTAGAATCGGGCATGTGCGGGGCTGCATTCGTTATACCCGACTTAAAAGTAAAAAGATCTTTTTGTATTGGAAAAGGTTTTACAATATTCACTTCTGAATTGTTCGCAATTTTTATGGCGCTAAATTATCTTTCAAATATTTCTCTTGCGATTTACAATATCGTTTTTTGTGTTGATTCAAAACCAGTTTTACTGGCTTTAAAACATTGGGACTCTAAACTGAGAAATGATGTTTTTTTGAAACCAAGTTCCTTGTGCATTCTCTTGTTTCTAAAGGTATTGGGATAAAATTTTGCTGGTTGCCATCACATTGCCGTCTTTACTGGAATGAATTGGCAGATTCTCTGGCAAAACGCGGTGCTTCAGAATGTACAAGTGACATAATGGTTAATAGTATAGGTCTACGTTTATCATCATTTGAAATTATTTCAATTTATGCAAACTCTGTATATTAAAAGTTTTTTTTAGATTTCACTTAAATCGTCCATCGTATATTGTTTGATTGCCCTGTGCTCATTGCCTTGTATAAAAGCAAAGGGATAGATCTAAGGAAAAAATTTGGAAATATCCAAAGTGTTCTGTATGATTCCCAGTCGCATGTCCTAGTATCAATTGCAGAAAGTATTTGCCAGTCACCAGTAGGTCAGTTACTATAAATGAAATTGTATAAACTTATCATCATTCATTACATTCTTCATCCTTTCACTTTTCCCCCTCATCCCCTTTTCAGTGCATTCTTAATGTGAATGTACCATTGTCTAAATCACCTTGTAGTGAACGGACATTAAACCAATGAGAAGAAGAAGAAGAAGAAGAAGAAGAAAGAAGAGAAGAGAAGAAGAAGAAGAAGAAGAAGAAGAAACTGTCACAGCTAGGAAATATGCAGGATGTGTAATATAGTTTCTTATTTTCTAATTCCTCCTGAAAGATCTGCAACAATTATATCAGTGAAGCAATAAGCAAAGACAAGCAGCTTAGACATTAAATCTGGTAAGGGACAAACATATTTTATCAAAATTATATATGTGTATAAATAAATAAATAAATCAATCAATAAATAAATCAATCAATAAATAAATAGATCTATCTATCTATCTATCTATCTATCTATCTATCTATCTATCTATCTATCTATCTATCTATCTATCTATCTATCTATCTATCTATCTATGTGTGTGTGTGTGTGTGTATGTGTGTGTGTGTGTGTGTGTGTGTGTGTGTGTGTGTGTGTGTGTGTGTGTGTGTGTGTGTGTGTGTGTGTGTGTGTGTAACAAAAATACTAGTATTGACAGTGTACACAAAGATAACAGAAATAACCATAAATCAAGAAACAAAAATTACAGGAGCAAATCAAGAGGATTCAAGTGTTAGCTAATGTCGTGTATGGTAAATTATATGGTAAAGGTG
>CM060339.1:38617438-38619938 GCA_030674155.1 Stramonita haemastoma | reverse complement strand
GAAAGCAGCCCGAATTTCATGCAGAGAAATCTGCTGTGACTTAAAATGGTATACAATACAATACAACAAAATACAATACAATACACCACTACTAACAATACAATGCAATGCAACACAATACATAACAATATAATATAATACAATACACTAAAGTAATGCTTTGGTTTCCATATGTTTCTGAGTCAAGAACATGACCGACTGTTGTGTTCATTTTGATTGGCTGGGTTGCCTCATAATTCTAGGGAGCTCTGAGGTTTCTGAAATGTTCTCACATCTTCGAGTTTTTTCCAGTGGCTAGGAGAAGTCGTCAAAAGCTAAAAATAGCACGTTGTTGTTGCAACAAGACAGGAGGAGGAATGAGGAATAGGAATAAGGAAGTGAATATAGATCTAGCTGATGAACAGAGAGTGTAATGACAGAGTCATGTTGTATATCTGCTGTGTTTGTTGACAGAGTTCTTTTCAAGTTGAAAGCTACGTTTTTCTTGTGGAAACTCTTTCAGGAAACTATTTATTTATTCAACAAATTCATATCAGAATTAATTAAATTAATCATGGGTCAACTCTTTCTACATTTAAAAAGAAAAAAATAAAATAAAAAGAAAGATTTAGACGTCCTTTGAAAAGTAAAACATCGTCCAGTATATCACTATGCTTGTACCAATTTATTTCCTTTTCATTCTCACTTGTACAGATTGCCCCTACCCCCACACCCCTTGTGAGCATTCCCCACCCCCACCTTCATTCTACAGTCACTGACCTGGAGAGGGTAACAGCTGTGAGAGTTGTTCCAGAATCATCTTCAGCTTGTCCAGGCTGGGGCAGAGATGATCTTTCCTGACGACATGCATACGTCTTTCAAAACTGTCTGTCTTCATGTCCATGCTGACGTCAGAACCTCTGATCTTGATGACGTAAGAGTCAGGATCAGTAGTGCTTTGGACAACGTCAGAATTGGTCATGTGGACCTTGTAAGTGTCAAGGTCCTGTTTATGTTTCCTGACCATGTCTAACAACTCGTCTGCTAGGGACTTGATGGTCTCCAGTGCGGTCACAATGTCCAGGTGTTCACTGCTGTCCTGCTGTGTCAGACCATTCTGCTTCTTCCTCCTGTCCTTCACAGCTCTGCATGAGTCGCATGATGCATCACGTGACTGCTGGTCACTGATGTTACTAATGCTGTCCAAGGACAATGTAGACAGGTCACAAAATGACCTCAGGTGAGGTGTGGTAGAGTCTGGGGAGGGAGTGTTTCGTACAGCCTGGGGTAGCAGACGTAGATCATGATCTCGTGCATTTCTGGCCCTGAGGTGATTGGCAGAACAAGCCTCACAGTAATAGTCATGACAGTCCAGGCAGACGTTGGCGGCCATTTTGTTGGGACAGTTCAGACAGGGGATGTCTGTCTTTCTCTCCAGCTCCTGGAGGACCAGGTGTTCCACGACGAAGTCTGTGGCCGTCTGCTGGATCAGCTGGCTGGGGGTGAGGGACTGGTGTCTGGGCAAATGCAGAGGTTGTTTACACTGCAGACAGTCAGCTGTCGGGTCTTGCAGCACATCGTGAAGACATCTTCTGCACAGCACGTGTCCACACGGCAGAATGCTGGCACCCAGACAAAGTGACCTACAGCAGGGACAGTCTTTGAGTGACGTCACTGGGTCTTGTGGCTGTGGGGAAGAGGACTGGCGTCCTGTTGCCATGGTGATGGGAAATCTGACCTGATACAAAACAGGGACAAAATGAGAGAAAAAGACGGAACAGATGGAAAAAAAGACAGACAGACAGACAGACAGACAGACAGACAGACAGACAGATAGAACGATAGAACGATAGAACGATAGAACGATAGATAGATAGATAGATAGATAGATAGATAGATAGATAGATAGATAGATAGATAGATAGATAGATAGATAGATAGGTAGGTAGGTAGGTAAGTAGGTAGGTAGGTAGGTAGGTAGGTAGGTAAGTAGGTAGGTAGGTAGGTAGGTAGATAGATAGATAGATAGATAGATAGATAGATAGATAGATAGATAGATAGATAGATAGATAGATAGATAGATAGATAGATAGATAGATAGATAGACAGACAGACAGACAATAGATAGACAGATAGACAGACAGACAGACAGACAGATAGATAGATAGATAGATAGATAGATAGATAGATAGATAGATAGATAGATAGATAGATAGATAGATAGACAGACAGACAGACAGACAGACAATAGATAGACAGATAGACAGACAGACAGACAGATAGATAGATAGATAGATAGATAGATAGATAGATAGATAGATAGATAGATAGATAGATAGATAGATAGATAGATAGATAGATAGATAGATAGAAAAGAAGGTTTTGTGTTCATATTTCATGTATCCTTCAGTCTCTGAAGACTATGGAGTTGTGCACTATGTGTTTATGCAGGTACACAGAGGGTTGTGACTGGCTAATCAAACTGGGGAATGACAGACAGTCCCTATGGCAGAGAGCACAG
>CM060339.1:38607438-38609938 GCA_030674155.1 Stramonita haemastoma | reverse complement strand
TTTTATGATTATAATTACACAACTGACACTTTCTTTTCCCATTCAAAAGAGCGGAAGCAATACCTACCTCTGAATGAATCTGGAATGTGTGAAACATTGTTGTTCACTGGGTGTCTATTTCCCTTCACCTGAACAGAACTGTGTGTTGATGTTAATTTTGTATTGAGTTTTGAATAAGCTGCTGGGCTGTCAGTATTCAGAGTCAGGCAGTTCAATTTGCTGCAGATTGTGTGTGTGTGTGTGTGTGTGTGTGTGTGTGTGTGTGTGTGTGTGTGTGTGTGTGTGTGTGTGTGTGTGTGTGTGTGTGTGTGTGCAGTGTTCATGTATATATATATATATATATATATATATATATATATATATATATATATATATATATATATATATATATATATATATATATATATATATATATATATACATACATATATATATATATATGTATGTATGTATATATATATATATGTGTGTGTGTGTGTGTGTGTGTGTGTGTGTGTGTGTGTGTGTGTGTGTGTGTGTGTGTGTGTGTGTGTGTGTGTGTGTGTGTGTGTGTGTGTGTGTGTGTGTGTGTGTGTGTGTGTGTGTGACGCTCCATTTCATAAGGAGTCGAATTGCACCAGAAATCAATTTCTAGTTACTGACATGTTATTAGTATGCAATGAAATGGCTATACTATACAAAAACAGATTGAACATCTAACAATTCTACCAAAAGTTATTGCATCTTGAAATGATAGACTGGAGGAAATGACAAAATGAGAAACTGAAAAGTTTAGCATTCTAAAAGGTTGCCAGAATGAGGGCTTGGGTATTTTTAAAACACGTTTAAAGGTTAAAGGAAACAAAATTATGCCTTGATATTTCAGTACAAGGTAGACCTATTGCTATTGTTTTATAATCAATCAAAATCTTAAAATGGACAACTTGACCCCTACCTGCCTTTAATGGCTGCTAGCGGAAAAATAAGTCACGTGCAAAGCGACTCATTTCGTGGTGGAGCGTCACATATTCTTTCTTTTTCTTTCTTTCTTTTATTCTTTTATATCGAGGATAACAGAATAAGCAATCATGGCTTTTTTTCATCTGGTCCCCGTGTGTATGCAGTTTTTGTAAATATTGTCATCTGTTCCCACCGGCACACGATGGCCTACTCTTACGAAAAGCGGTACAGGATTTAACGTGTGCGCAAGATGTTCTGCGTGCGTTCGCACACGGGGCCTCGGTTTAAAGTCTCATCCGAAGGACTTTTGGGGAGAGTGGAGTCGGCACTGATGTTAACTCCAGGAGAAACAGAGAGAGACAAGGCAAGGCAAGGCAAGGCAAAATTCTTTTATTCGAGGATAATAGATAAGCACTCATGTGCTTTTTTACATCCAGTCCCCGCCCTTTTCAGGGAAAACATCAAGATAAAAAGATACTAAACAGTAAAACTATATGCAGTACCAAACAACATAAAGGAATAAGGACATTATGCATAATAAGATAATAAAAATGCACACTTTCAGAAGACGAAAATCAGAAGCCACAATAAAATGATTTTGATTATAAAAGAAAAGAGAAGCGTTAATAGATAAAGAGCAACCAAAGAAACATAATGAAATAAACAACTTAGCAACCAAGAAAAGTCCACCCAAAAATACTTAGCTACAACATTGTTACAACTCATAACAACAAAATGAACTCAGAAGGAACTAAAGATAATACAATGATTATAATGATGACAATAAGAATAATATCAACAATAGTGATAATAGTATGATAATAATACACGTAAAACTCACTCCTACACGCAGGTCACACACACACACACACACACACACACACACACACACACACACACACACACACACACACACACACACACACACACACACACACACACACACACACACACACACACATACATACATACATACATATACGCCACTCACTCACGCATGCACGCTCGCAGGCAAATGCACATACAAATCACACACACACACACACACACACACAAATGCACACACACACACACACACACACACACACACACACACACACACACACACACACACACACACACACACACACACACACACTATTCACACTTATGTTTATAAGCACATATCCGCAGGCACACATGTACTTGAGGTGGTAGGTTTTTTGTGTGTTTTTTTTTTCTTAAAAAAAAAAAAAAAAATTTAGTCATAGAAAAAAGAAGAATGATACAAGTCAAACAATCATATCAGGTGACAACATTATCCTTTCTTTTACATTCATACTTCATATAAAAAAGAAGAAACAAAAGCAAGCAGCAAAGTTAAAACAGAAAAAAAAAAACAAGAACAAAACATCAAAAACTTGAGGTAGGACCCATCAACAACAACAACAAAAAGTCATGCAAATCATAATATTTTAATACAAGGGAGACGACAAATAAAAACAATTATCCCCCCTCCCCCCCCCCCCCCCCCCCACACACACACACACAACACCCAAACACACTCACCACACACACACAC
>CM060339.1:38602438-38604938 GCA_030674155.1 Stramonita haemastoma | reverse complement strand
TGAGAAGAAAAAATTAGGAAAACATTTGTAGTCCTTGTTTAATGAATTTTGCAAAATTCAGTAATTTTTTCCTGTTGCCCATTTTCATTAGTGATTCATATTTATAAAAGTTTGGGTGGTTTGTGTAATACCTAGGTAAATATTGGTTGCGTAAGTTCTGCAATGCTGGGCATTCCATAACAAAGTGATATTCATCACCTAAGCGGTTCATGTCACACAGAGTACAGAGTCTTTCATCATGTGGTAAATTTACATATCTTCCTTTCTCTATTGGTAGTTTATGATTACTAGTTCTGATTTTTAACATGGACAGGCTGTACAACAGTGGTAGGCTGTCTAAGTAGGGTTCAAAGGATATCTGGTGCTTATACAAAGTGTAGTTGTTGGCCTTCTGGCAGTCTCGACAGTTTTCTACCCATTTTTGCATATAACTATCTTTAAGTCTCTGGGACAGGTTATTTATCAGCCATGCTGTAGACACTGACTGTGGATAATGCCATACAAAGGATAGTCCATTTTCATCAAGTATCTGTTTAATTTTGCATAGCCAATCATTTTTATGTATTTGAAAATTGAAACATTCTGTCAGTGTCTGGAGCATAATGGCCGAGTATTTTTTACTTGGGTCAACAGACAATTTGTGCCAAAATTTTATCATACAACAATAAGGGAAGAAACTCTTCCCAATTTATCTATGAAAACGTAACTCTTAACAAGACCTCTTCACGTAAAATGCGTTCCTTCATGCCCACGTGTGTGTTTATTTATTTCTTCTGTTATATCGAGGATAGCAGAATAAGCACCCATGTGCTTTTTTACATCCAGTCCCCATGTCTATGCATTTTTGTCAATTTTGTCATCTGTTCTCTTCCGAAAAGTGTAACAGGTTTTGGGGATGGATAGCCTAGTGGTCAGAACATTGCGCTGGCAATTTGACGACCCGGGTTCGAGTCTGGTTGGGGAAAATTTTCCCTGGAGTTAACATCAGTGCTGACTCCACTCTCCCCAAAAGTCCTTCGGATGAGACTTTAAACCGAGGCCCCATGTGCGAGCGCACGCAGAACATCTTGCGCACACGATAAATCCTGTTCCGCTTTTCGTAAGAGTAGGCCATCGTGTGCCGGTGGGAACATAACATTTACAAAAACTGCATACACACGGGGACTGGATGTAAAAAAGCACAAGAGTGCTTATTCCATTATCCTCGATATAAAAGAATAAATCAAATCAAATCAAGGTGTGCGCAAACTGTTCTGCACACGGACCTCGGTTTATAGTGTCATCCGAAGGACTTTTGGGGGCAGTGGAGTCGGCACTAATGTTAACTCCAGAGGGAAAAATCCTCTTGAGCAAGATTCGAACCCAGGTCAGCAGATCACGTGCGCATCACTCTGACCACCAGGCTATCCTGTTGTTGCTGTGTTGTTGTTTGAGTGCGTACATGCGTTCTTGCGTGCGTGCGAGTGTGCCTGCGCGTGTGTAGGAGGAGGAGGAGATTAATTAATCAGGTGGTTTTCGGCTGTGGCACATACAGTCTATAAAAAAGATTTCAAACAAAGACCTATAGAAAACCATCACACACACACACACACACACACACACACACACACACACACACACACACACACACACACACCACACACACACACACACACACACACACACACACATACACACACACACATTTATATTTTTGTGGTTAGGCCTAAGGCCTTTTTTGTTTGTTTTTTTTATTGGGGGGTGGGGGGGTTTATGTGTAAGGGCGCTTCTTTATTAGTATAATCAATTTTCATTAATAGTATTGTGTCTGCTGTCTGCTGTCAGTTTGACCATTTTCATTTTGTATTGTGTTTGCTGTCTGTGTTTTTTCCCCCTTCCCGTCTGTTCCAACCTTCTTTTTTGTGCTAATGTTGTGTTTTGTTTTGTTCTGGGGGTTTTTTCAGTGGTGATGGGTATTATCATATTGTATTGTTATTGTGGGTTTTTTTCAGTGGTGATGGGTATTATCATATTGTATTGTTATTGTGGGTTTTTTTTCAGTGGTGATGGGTATTATCATATTGTATTGTTATTGTGGGGTTTTTTTCAGTGGTGATGGGTATTATCATATTGTATTGTTATTGTGGGGTTTTTTTCAGTGGTGATGGGTATTATCATATTGTATTGTTATTGTGGGGTTTTTTTCAGTGGTGATGGGTATTATCATATTGTATTGTTATTGTGGGGTTTTTTTCAGTGGTGATGGGTATTATCATATTGTATTGTTATTGTGGGGTTTTTTTCAGTGGTGATGGGTATTATCATATTGTATTGTTATTGTGGGGTTTTTTTCAGTGGTGATGGGTATTATCATATTGTATTGTTATTGTGGGGTTTTTTTCAGTGGTGATGGGTATTATCATATTGTATTGTTATTGTGGGGTTTTTTTCAGTGGTGATGGGTATTATCATATTGTATTGTTATTGTGGGGGTTTTTTCAGTGGTGATGGGTATTATCAT
>CM060339.1:38552438-38597438 GCA_030674155.1 Stramonita haemastoma | reverse complement strand
ATACATCTGAATTAGAATGTTTGCAACATTTTTAGACTAAACATAAATTTAGTAACTAAATAAATAAATGAATGAATAACAAAAATTGATTAGAGAATTGATAATAAGGGCACAAATTGTACACAGAGTAGCATAAGACACTGAAACAACTTGAGAAATACGTTAATCATTTTGCTACAGCCATCATTCTAAAGCAGAACGCCTTTTGTTGAATGATAATAAATCGTCCTAAGTCATGAAGGCTTTTGTCATCTTGCATCGTAAGTTTCAATGTTTTTTTCTGAAGGGTATTGCCTATAACGAGATGGATGTATTTTTGTCGTAAATCATTCAGAGATTTACAGTGAAATAAAGTGTGTACTTCATCTTCAAGACAAGAATTGCATAGGGGGCATTTCAGATCACCCGGATTGAAAGTAGCATATCGCATTTTATGTGTACGTATTTCAGTTGCACCGATTCTAAATCGGATGAGCACATCTCTGATGTGTTTGTTAGTGATAACGGTGAAATACGATTCCAGTGATATAGAGGATTTGAAATTCCGATAAACTGCAAACCTACTGCTTTCTTGAATATGCGCGTGCCAATTTTGACTGTGACAATCAAATCAATCTCTGCTTGAATGTAGATAAGAATCCCTTATATTTTGCACACCTTGGTTTTTTCCCAAACAAACCCAAATCCAAATGTATACAACGGTCGCGCACAATGTGATGCCCAGCACATCCGCCTTTGATCACATAATGTTAGAAGCAATAAATAGGACTGAGGAGGGAGTCTGGCCTGATTCATTCTTGTAAGAGTAGCCAATATTTTATGCATGACATGAAAAAAAAATATATAGAGGGGGTATCGCCCAGTTTCACCATAAACCATATCATTTGGTGTTCTGGGGCTGACATTTAACAGCTTTTTTAAGGCAAACTGTGTACTTTCTCCGATATAGAAAAGTAAGTCATGCCCCAGATTTCAGAACCATACAAAAGAATAGGTCTTATCTGTGAATCAAATAATCTAAGAAAAAATATCAACTGAAAAAATCACCTAGTTTCCAGAGGGTTCTAAAAATGTCAATGACCCCTTTCCTTGCTTTAACTGACATCTCACCAACAGCTTTTGAAAAGGATAGCCTGGTGCTGAAAACCAGACCCAAATATTTATAACAATTCACAATTTCAATTTTACAACCATTGTATGTCCATGTTTCATGCCGAAGAATGTAACCACCATTTCTAAAAATAACTATATTAGATTTTTTCCAGATTGACCTGTAAATCTAATTCAAGTGCCTTAGTAGCAAGAGTATTAAGCTGAGTTTTGTAAGCCAATGACAGTGTTTGTGTCAGTGACAGAGAGAGAGGAGAGAGAGAGAGATGAGAGAGAAGAGAGAAGAGAGAGAAGAGAGAGAGAGAGACTGTTCCCACCGGCACTCGATGGCCTACTCTTACGAAAAGCGGAACAGGATTTAACGTGTGCGCAAGATGTTCTGCGTGCGTTGCTCACGGGGCCTCCGTTTAAAGTCTCATCCGAAGGATGTGTGTGTGTGTGTGTGTGTGTGTGTGTGTGTGTGTGTGTGTGTGTGTGTGTGTGTGTGTGTGTGTGTGTTGTTGTTGTTGTTGTTGTTGTTGTTGTTGTTGTTGTTGTCATGGATAGCTATCTGTTATTATGCAAACAAGATTTTTCCGTGTGTATTTATTGTTGGCGAAATAAAAAAAATTGTGTCTTTTCCCTTGATATTTATTTATAATTTATAATAAATTATGTATATATTATATATATATATATATATATATATATATATATATATATAAACCTTTTCATTTGAGGAAGTGTCTGGCTGAAGGCAGTCAGGTCACCATGACCTACATGTTCTATTTTTATCATTGAACTGGTGACCCCTTTTCCTCACGTCAGTTTCAGGTTGCTATTTCTGTAGGCGTGGCGCTTCACTTCAATAGCGTTGGTTTTTTTGTTGTTTTTTTTGGTTTTTTTAAATCATCAAAAACTTGTGGCGGGATATTACACTTTGAAATGTACAAGTCAAACAACACACGCCCGCCGCGTGTGTGTACACAAATACATACATACTACATACATTATGGGTATAAAAAAAAATTCTTTTTCGTTCCTTGGCTAGAGCTGGGAGGTTCGTTCCCCTATGGTGAATTTGGTGAAGAGTTGCCAACATTCAGGTAGGCACATACCGACTTCAGCCGCCGCTGTAGTCTAGTGGTTAGGGCGTTGGACTCGTAATCTAAAGGTTGCGGGTTCGATCCCAGCTTTCGGCTATGGCGTTGTGCCCTTGGAAAAGGCACTTTACAGCTATTTTCTTACCCCACCCAGGTGTAAAAGGGGTACCAACCTTTTGTTGGGGGTTAACCCTGCGATACACCCGGTGTCCTATTCAGGGGGAGTCTATGACTCTCAGTCGCTTAACGCCACAGAAACTGGGATAAGCACCGGCCTGATGAGGCTTAGGCTCGGGACAGACTTTAACTTAATACCGACTTCAGGGATGATGTCTGAACCAGACACAAACCTGCATCTGTTGCTGTTGTTTTATTTTAATGCTTTCATCCGTTCCTACCGGTACTAAATGGCCTACTCTTTGGAAAAGCGGAACTGGTTTTAAAGTGTGCACAAGATGTTCTGCGTGTGTTTGTACACAGGAACTCATAGTCTCATCCAAACCACTTATATAGGGGTGGAGTTGCAATTCCCAATGAGGATAATTATAGAAGGGGAGTCTGAGGTGTTGCTGAAATCCAGCTGTTAGATGGAACATAATGCTATAACATCTATGCTAATTCTCAGCCCCCCCCCCCCCCCCCCCCCCCCCCTCCCTCCTCTTCTTCATACACTGTACCTGACAAGAAAACCGATGCAGAAGAGCACACACGACCTGTCCATTGTTTTCATGATATGACCAAGAAGAGAAACTAAGAAGAAGAGCAATAATTAAATTTCTTTTTCTCACCATTATCATTACTATCATCATTGCTATTACCTGCTTCGCTTTTCATTCATCTAGCACAGTCTATGCTCTTTATGTTAGGGGGACGGAACAGTGGTCAAACATTGCGCTGGCAATTTGACTACCTGGGTTCGAGTCCGGTGAGGAGATTTTTCTCCTGGAATTAACATCAGTGCTGACTCCACTCTCCCCAAAAGTCCTTCGGATGAGACTTTAAACCGAGGCCCCGTGTGCGAACGCACGCAGAACATCTTGAGCACACGATAAATCCTGTTCTGCTTTTCGTAAGAGTAGGCCATCGTGTGCCGGTGGGAACAGATCACATTTACAAAACTGCATAAACACGGGTACTGGATGTAAAAAACACAAGAGTGCGTATTCCATTATCCTCAATATAAAAGAATAATAATAAAAATTTTAAAAAGTCATGCAAAAGTAAGGATTTTTTAAAATCGAAGTTCAAAGAGAGAAGGAGGAGAAAGCACTGCAGAGTGTAACGCTTTGCTTCAAAGAACAAATTAAAGACATTTCACGCAAATCATGGCCGCGATTTTTTTTTTTGGCACACAGTAAACAATACAGAAAGAAAATGTGGGGGAAAGGATAAAGAGCACTTGATGGTATCAACCAAAAACAAACACAATCAAACAATAAGCAAAACACAACACCACAATAGAAAACCTGAATAATTTTCCCCCCCTTTTTAAGAAAATGGTTTACAACTACTAATTAATGTGAAAAATGTTTGGCCTCGAAACAAAATATTTAATCGGTAGCTCTGTGTTTTACAGGCATTATCGCGTGATTCCTGTATGTATCTCAATGGCCGTTTGGCAATGTAGACTGCTCCAAGAAGTCGGAGTATGGCTGCCTACATGGCGAGGTACCTAAAAACAGTCATACACGCAAACTTCTCATTCAGTGTGCAATTTCAATCTCAGTGTGATTCCCAGGTGGGATGAATGAGTCAAGAGTGCACATTCTGGGTGACCCCCAGAGTGTTAAGCTGGGGAACGCACAACAACAATGCAGACTGCCAGCCCAAACCAGCAGTAAAACCTCTTTCAGCTCAGGTGACCTGCCCTGCCACTGGTATGGAAGCAGTGGTGTTTGTTTTAGTCAATTATAGTCCTTTCCAGATTTCTCTGATATCAGGACTAGCAGTGGTGGTGTATTGTAGAGCTCGTTACGTACACAAGCCAGCAGACGGCAGTGTGGAGTGCAGTCTGCTTCTGACCAATCAGGTCGCTCGCGTGCCGCTTTCCTTAATTGTCGTCTGCATTTAGCGTCTCACTTGGCCTGGGTGTGAAGTTTCCTGCTTTGTGCCGAGAGACAATGGTTGTTTTCGCTGTCAATCACGGGAATTACTGTGGATAGAGTGTCTTGTGACAGAGTGTGTGTTTGCCAAATAATAGTGTGCACCTGATGTGCACTTCAGAGGTTGCAGCTGCCAAAGGTCTGACCTGTCTGCCCTCCCTCTGTCACCCTAGACAGGCCTAATGCTGATGTCGTCTGACCAGGTTGTCTGCACATAGGAGGTGAGGGTGGCTGCTGTTGTTGTGGCTTGGTGAACGACTTAATTTTCCTTTTGTGTGAATCATAAACTTGATTTGACAAAGAACTGTCAGTTGTGTCGCATTAGCTAGTGAAGTTCTGAAGAGGAAATAACCGTCATCACTTGTGAAGGAGAACAAAAGTTCTTGTCCTTCAGCATGCCAGCAGGATGGGGTGAACTTTTTATTTCTTTTTTTCATTCCAAAAACACTTCAGCAATGGTAGATGTGTCTGATAAACTTCTGTGCAACTTCTCAGTTCACTTGTATTTGGAACTGAAACACTGATTAGTAAGAATGATTGCTGAATAAAGAATTGAAATATTAAGAAGAAGCAACCCCACCAGCCACTTTGCACAGTGACCTAATTTGATGACAAGTTAATTAGGTCTGCTATCGGCAACGCTGCGAAGCATCGAACATTCTCCATGCGATAAAATGAGATGATCAGCCTATCCAATGTACTGCTACTTTCAGTTTGTTTTGTGGAGTGGCAAAAATGGTTTTGAAAAAATGTGGGTAACAGAGACGCTACATCATCAAGTAATTGATGGGTTATTATTTTGTTTTAAAGAAGTAAGGCAAATACCATCATCATTAACACGCACGCAGTTGTACGGACAGAAACCCCCAGTCCAAGACAGTGCAGTGTTTTCATGATGGAAGTTTCTGCAAAGCTTCCACCACCTTCACAATAACAGGACCAGGTGCTGTTTGTCCTGTGCCTGTAGACATCCCTCCTTCTGTCTGCCTGCAGTCAGCGGTAAGTCAGTCCGTAGTTTTGTATTTCACGATTTCTTGGTTTATGTGATGACTGATTTTGTATTGTCCCCATTTCTTGGTTTATGTGATGACTGATTTTGCTTAAGGGCTGCTGTAAGCGATGTTTGTGTGCATATTTTTCAGTTGGTATAAAGAAATGTTCATTCAGAATTTAAAGCAGTTTCTTACAGCTAGTTCCAGGAATGAACAGCCGACAATTATTTGCATGGCTGTCAGGTGTAAATCCTCCACAGAACTGGCCTGCACATCAGCACAGTGTTCCAAACAACATGATCACAATATAAAGGATACATGTAGCCTACATAGTTTTAGGGACAGGCCTATCAATTATTTCAGTTTCTACTGGCAGCTCTTCAGACAAGCATGAAGCATAGTCACGTTGTGAGGTACAGTTGTACAGTTTTCATATGCTCCTACCGTTTGCAAAAAAAACTTTGAATTATGAGGCCCGATGTTTGTGCTTCTTAAAGATGTGTAATGGTATACTGCTAAAAGGGCTTCACAGAGATTACTGTCTCGTTTGAAGCGTAACAGTCCTGTTTTTCTACGGTGTGAGGGCCATGTAAGCATGATACGCGCATGCATGTGCACACATGTGCATGTATGTGTGTGTGCATGCGCGCGTGTGTGTGTAGTGTGTGCCTGTGCGTTGTGTATGTGTGTGTGTGTGTGTGTGTGTGTGTGTGTGTGTGTGTGTGTGTGTGTGTCACGGCATTGTACCCTTCCCCAAATCTGCCCCTTTAGTCTGGCCCTGTTAGGCTATTCTGTGACTGACCCCACCTAGGCCTTACCCATTCCGCCACACTGCAAGCCACATTCCACACAGTGGCAGCAGGCAGCCCCTCCCTACTATTTCTCTGTAAACTGGGCTATTTCAGAGACCCACACTTCCCCATTTGTGTGACAAAAGTTGCAATAAAACCTACAAGGGTGTACACATCTGAATGTGAATGGTGCATGGTGTTGCTCGATAGCCTACAGGCTGTATTATATGGATTAATCTGTGAAAAGCTGGTGGATCAACATCACTGTAAGTATTAACAGATCGACCTTTTGACGTTGGTTGTTTGTGTGAATCAGTGTTTGCGTGTCGTTTTGCTGGCCTGTGCAGCCCACTAGGCTAAGTTCTAAAAAAAAAAAACCAGAGCAGTGGGGGGGGGGGGGGGGGGGGGGGGGGGGGATTGACATAGAAACACACTGCAGGGAACTGGTTCCATGAATCATCAGGTTTATTTTCCTTGAAGGCATTAAAATGAGCATAAGTATTATGAAATAATTCTACAATTGCGGTCAAGACCATGCATTTATTTTGTAAATTGTTTACATGTAGTATACAAAATAAACAAGACAGTGTTAGGCCTATTGAGCATCAGTTAAGTTAATAGTTGCAGCTTAAGGTATCTAATATAATTATGTGATCTATCCAGGCCTGTGTTTGCTTTAGATAGATAAACAAGGGCAGTATTCGGCCTACCAAGCAATAGTGGTGGTGTTTTGTTTGTTTGTTGTTGTCTTAATTCCAGTAGGGATGTGTGTGTGTGGTGTGTGTGTGTGTGTGTGTGTGTGTGTGTGTGTGTGTGTGTGTGTGTGTGTGTGTGTGTGTGTGTGTGTGTGTAGATGAGAGAGAGAGAGAGTGTGTGTGTGTAGTGTGTGTGTGTGTTTATGTGTGTGTGGCATGCGCATACTTGCGCGTGCTTAAGCAGCGCACGCGCACGCGTATGTGTGTTGTGTGTGTGTGTGTGCATGCCTTCCTGCTTGCATAATCCTCTCCTCTTACTGTCTGCCTGTATGTCTGTCTGTTGTCCTGTCTGTCGTCTCTATCTCGCTGTCTGTCTGTCTCTACTCGTCTGTCTGTCTCTCTCTCTCTCTCTCTCTCTCAAGACTTCTGATATCAAGGCAGTTCATTGTGGTTTTCTTTTACGCACGTGCGTGCGTTCAGCATGTGTGTAGCGCACTTGTGTGTGTTGGTGATGTGTGTGTGTGGTGTGTGTTGTGTGTGTGTGTGTGTTTGTGTGTGTGTGTGTGTTGTGTGTTGTGTGTGTGTGTGTGTGTGTGTGTGTGTGTGTGTGTGTGTTGTGTGTGTGTTACGCACGCCTTCCTGCTTACATTATCCTCTCTTTCTCTGTCTGTCTGCCTCTCTCTCCTAGTCTCTCCTCTCAAGGCATGTGTGCGTCGCGCGCGCGCGCGCGCGCGCGTGTGTGTGTGTGCTCGTGCACACACACACACGTAAAATGTCATGGGTGCTTGTAGTTTTATTGACTAATTATTACTGCCCTCAGAATTTTGTGTTTTAAAGTCCTGTTACAAATAACTGTAAAAGAGAAGGCTACTATCCTACTAGCAATCAAATCTTTAAAAGCAGGCTACCTAGGCTAGCATACCTACTAGCAAGGCCTAGACCTCCATAGCTAGATGCAAGCCTTAACTTGAAGAAGGCCACATGGTAGACATGATCTGCGTTACATCACATCTCCAAAGGAAACCGAGAATGTTTGTCCAGTCAGGGATTCAGCACTGCAAGCCTTCAGGCTTAAAGTCTGGTAAGAAGCACGCTGGCCACCTTGGTGCCGGAATAGAATAGCGCTGTTTGACTAGGACGAAGATGGCCTTTAAGCTATTCCGGTAAACGTTGACCTTTGCTTGTTTTGTGTAGTTTATATCACTGACTTGGGATGACTGGGGGTGAGGAGTGATGCTGGTTTGGTCAGTTCTTCGGCCTCTGCCTTCTGTTTATCTCTGGCTGGGGAAATATTTTGTAAGCGTTAGCCTAAGCCCTAGAATGAGTCTTGTGGTGTGTGCCACACGCGATTAGTAGCACTCGTTCATTAATTCTTTCTTCTTTGATCGAGAAAGGAAAACCTCTGCTTTTATCAGTCCGTGTTATCAGTTGTAAGTCATTGTTCCCGCAACATGGCTATTAGAAGGACAGATTAACGTGTGCAATTTCTGTCGTTCGACACGGCCTCGGTTAAGTTCATCGAAGACTTTGGAGGTGAGTCAGCACGATTAACTCGGGAGAAATTCTCACGACTCGACCGGGTTTCATTGCAGCGCATGTTCTGACCAGCATCGCTGAAGGTGGAGAGATGATATGAGGATTTAAATGAGGTATGCCTGTTGTTACCTGGGTGCATTACAATAATAATTTCAAACGATACAAACAAAAAGTTGCAGAAAACGTTGCAAAGAGATGCACAGACAACTAAATTTTAGATTGATTCGCAATTTCACAATTAGAAGATTTATTATCTCACAAGTAGAGAAATCCATGTGGGTTACAAGCTGTGAATAAAAAAGTAAATAGGGAAAAAAATCGCAGATTAACACAGCACAGTATGCAATCATCACCTCGCACACACTACAAGACAGTACCCATACCAACACCATAGCAGCACTTTATCAAAGAGGAATTCGCGTGGTCACAAGCCATATAGGCCCTATATACACATAAAAAAGACAACACAAACATTTATCACCCAAAACAATAAGATTCAATCATTAAAAACAGATACCCACGCATGCTCCACGCGCAGCACACACATCACACACACACACCGACCGCGCACACACACACACACCGTGCCAACACACAGCATACATGTCAACACAACACTATAGATAAAGTACACAAACATTTAAAAGTTATAAACGCAAAAACATAGACAACACAATTTCTGTGTCTCGGTATGTGCGCTGCATCCAGCACATAACCACAGCACACTACCTCCCACACACACACACACACACCACACACACACACACACACACGCGCATAGTTGTATGCCAATGCACAAATGATTACATGTCATAATATAAGAGCACTATGAGTTGATAAGATGTACATATAATACTATTACTTTATTTCTTTAAGTAGATTAGTTAAAAAAACAAACAAACCACATTGCGCTTAATAAAAGTTCTCTTAAGGTGTGTTGACTTTGCTAAATGCATCCCATGCATCATAACCTGTTAAGCTCTGTCTCTGTCTCTGCTTCTGTCTGTCTGTCTGTCTGTCTGTCTGTCTGTCTGTCTGTCTGTCTGTCTGTCTCTCTCTCTCTCTCTCTCTCTCTCTCTCTCTCTCTTCTCTCTCTCTCTCTCTCTCTGATAGCCTAGTGGTCAGAACATTGTGCTGGCAATTTGAAGACCCGAGTTCGAGTCCGGTCGAGGAGATTTTTCTCCTGGAGTTAACATCAGTGCTGACTCCACTCTCCCCAAAAGTCTTTCGGATGAGACTTTAAATCGAGGCCCCGTGTGCGAACGCACGCAGAACATCTTGCGCACACGTTAAATCCTGTTCCGCTTTTCGTAAGAGTAGGCCATCGTGTGCCAGTGGGAACAAATGACATTTACAAAACTGCGTACACACGGGGACTGGATGTAAAAAAGCACACGATGGCCTACTCTTACGAAAAGCGGAACAGGATTTAACGTGTGCGCAAGATGTTCTGCGTACGTTCGCTCACGGGCCTCGGTTTAAAGTCTCATCGAAGATTTTGGGAGAGTGGAGTCAGCACTGATGTTCAGTCCAGGAGAAAAATCTCCTCGACCAGACTCGAACTCGGGTCGTCAAATTGCCAGAGAGAGAGAGAGAGAGAGAGAGAGAGAGAGAGAGAGAGAGAGAGAGAGAGAGAGAGAGAGAGAAAGACAAGACAAGACAAGACAAGACAAGACAAGACAAGACAAGACAAGACAAGACAAACTATCTGGCTGTCTTTTTTTGTGGCAGTTTTTTTCTCCTGTGTTTATCTGCACCTCCCTCCTGCCTCCATCCTGAACCCTCCTCCTCCCCCCCCCCCCTTCTTTCCCTCCAGGCACCAGCAGAAAAAGTGTGGGAACTGTCCATCAGCTGGAAAGTTGTAGGCCTAGTGTCGCTAAGTGTGTTTTGTCCTAAAACTACCGAGTTGGTTATAAGAGCTGTAGTACACAAGTGCTCAGTTTCTTGTTCTTCTTTGTCGAACTCTGAGCTTGTCATATTTCCTCTTTTAAAAATGTTAATTGTTAATGAAAAATGTTTTGACATGTAAACAAAAATTAGATTAAAAGAGGTAGAATTGTATAGGTATCAGTTGCATTCTAGTTCATCTCTCCCTCCAAAAAAAAAAAAGAAAGAAAGAAAAAGAAATACTAACATTACGATATCTACTTTAAAGATGAAAGTTTTATCGTGGAATATCAGAAGTATTCATGGGAAAATTGATGGAATTAACACAAATAAACTTAAGGATGTAGAAGTAGAAAATATGTTAATGCGCTATGATTTAATCTTCTTACAAGAAACGCACTTACAAAAAAAAGACACGGATAGCATAATGCTCCCTGGGTATATATCTGTACATTACTGCAGACCACCGAACAGTAAAGCATCAGGTGGTTCTGGTGGTGTTTCCATTTTTGTAAAGGAAAAGTATCGTCAATTTGTAAAATTTTTGCCTCAAAATAATGCTGATATAGCATGGGTACAAATCTTAAATGGTCCTTATGACAGTGATACATGTATAGGTGGAGTGTATATCCCACCTGAATATTCTTCCTTTGGAAAACGTCACACAATGAACATATGGAATAAACTAGAACAAGACGTTGCATATCTATCTAAACAAAATACTATCATTCTCTGCGGTGATTTCAATGCAAGAACAGGTTGTTTAGAAGACTTCATTCAAATGGACTATCCACAAAACTATTATGAGTTACCATTCAATTACAGTTATGATAACTGTTATGAACGGTGCTCTATGGATAAAATATTTCAAAGAAATGGTAAAAGACTTATAAATATATGTGTTGTATTATGAAATGAGGATATTAAATGGTCGCACACTGGGAGATCTGCAAGGACATTTCACATGTTTTCAGCCACAAGGTTGTAGTGTTGTCGATTATTGTGCTTGTTCTAAATCTATCCAAAAGGAAGTGCGCCATATGAAAGTCGATCAATTAACATAGTACTCTGATCACTGTCCAGTCCATTTAGACATTTCAATACCAAGAATAGATAAATATAAAGTGTTAAAATGGAATGATCTGAGAAAAAATAGACACAGTAATACTAAAGATAATAAGAAAATTACAAAGAATGCTTTACCACCCAGTTTTTACTGGGATGAAAATTCAAAACAGAGATTTCAAACCTCTTTTAAACTGTCGCCCGTACAGTCACGTATAAAAGATATAAAACGCAAAATGTGTATAACATTAAACACATATAACCAAAATGAAGAAGATATTGATTCAGAAAATGTACAAAAGTCCATTAAATGAGTGTGCTGAAAATTTGTCGGTAATTTTCACTGATGCAGCAAGATTAAGTTTGAAACTTAAAAAACGAAACATTTTAATAAAAAAGAAAAAGTAAAAAGTGGTTTGATGGACATTGTGCAGAAATGAAAAAAGAAATAAAATCTTTACTTAACGCCATCAATCGGTATCCATTCAAAGTTGCTCTTAGACAAAAGTATTTTTCAAAGAGAAAAGAATACAATAGACTTTTAAAAGAGAAAAAGAGATCGTTCAAAAGCAGTCTTGTTTCGAACCTGCATAACGCAATAGATAAGGATCCTAGTGTATTATGGAAAACTCTTCAACAATTAAGGATAAGTGAAGAAAAAAATACAAGAGAAACAAATTTCCTCAATAACACAAAATGGATGGAACATTTAAAAAAGCTGATAGGAAAAGAACCTTCTGTCAATCAAAAGAGAAAAGAACAAGTGCAAAATATGTACGAACTACTAACAAGACGCGAAAACCCGTACTTAGACAGGCCCTTTACTAGAAAAGAAATCACGGAAGGAATAAAAACTGTAAAAAACAAAAAATCTCCAGGCAAGGATGGTATATTAAATGAAATGATCAAATCCATCACCCCAGATATACTAGGTATACTGGAGTTACTTTTTAATGTTGTTCTTGATACAGGGTTGTATCCACATGAATGGAAAGTAGGCATCAATATTCCTATTCACAAAGGTGGATGCCTCCTAAAGCCTGAAAACTACAGAGGAATCACATTGACAAACACTTTCGGTAAATTATTTTGCCAGATACTGAACAATAGAATATGCAACTATCTAGAAGAAAATAACAAACTTGCCAAAGAACAAGCTGGATTTCGAAAGAAATGTAGAACTTCAGACAATATTTTCATTTTAAGTAAACTAGTTGATAACATATGCAAAACAAAAGATAAAAGGTTGTATTCTTGTTTTGTGGATTTTCAGAAGGCTTTCGATAGCATTTGGCATCAAGCTTTAATGGTGAAACTGCATGCAATTGGAATAACTGGTAAATGTTTCAATCTGATTGAAGATATGTATACAGATGCCACAATATATGCAAAAGTAAAAGATACGTTATCTGAAGAAATAGAAGTAAAAGTTGGGGTCCATCAAGGCAACACACTAAGTCCCACACTCTTTAATATCTACATTAACGATATCTTTCAACATATAGGAATGATTGATTCTCCATATATAACGAAAAATGATGTAGTCTCAGGTTTAATGTATGCAGATGATCTTATATTGTTATCAAATACAAAATCAGGTCTCCAATCAAAACTGGATAAATTACATAAGTATTGTCTAAAATGGGGACTCCAAGTAAACAAAGAAAAAACCAAAGTTATAATCTTCACAAAATCTGTACCTAAAATTCCTATTCATTTTAAATGTGGACAAAACCTAATTGAAACTACAGATAGGTATAAATATCTAGGTATAGTTTTTCATCAGTCAGGAAAGTTTGATGTGGCCCAGGAACACTTAGTCAAACAAAGTAACAAAGCTATTTATTCGCTGAAAAGAGCTCTACAAGGAGGTGTACTAAAAATGAATATTGTTATGCAGTTGTTTGATGCCCTAATAATGCCTATTTTAACGTATGGAAGTGAAATATGGTTTCCTTATGGTTGTAATGTAAAAGATAACTTCAAAATAGATGATTTATTTAAAATGTGCTTAACCAGTCAGTTTCCTTTTGAAAGCACCCACGCAAAATTTTGCAGACAGATATTAGGAGTTCACAAAAAAAACAATGGTCTTGCCAGTTTTCGGAGACTTAGGCAGATACCCATTAACGTTAAAAGTTATTAGTCATTTAATCAATTTTTGGATTCACATAATAGATTCAAAAGAAAATAGCTATTTGAAATTGTTATATAATGAAATGCACCAAAACAATGAAAAAGATCACTGGATTTATATAATCAAAACAATAATTCATAAGATTGGATTCAAGCATGTGTGGAATAATCATAGTACATTAAATATGAAAAGATTATGTTATGCTATAAAAACAAAACTTGAAGAATTATACAGACTGTTTTGGAATCAACAAAAAAAGTTATTTTCTAAGCTGAATTTTTACAACTCTGTTTCACATGTTTACAGATTGGAGCCGTATCTTTTGATATGCAGGAATGAAAATTATAGGCGCCTATTCAGCAGATTTCGCACCAGCTCCCATGATTTAATGATAGAGCAAGGGAGATATATGAATATACCAAAAGAAGAAAGAAAATGCAAATGGTGTAACAAAAAAGAAGACGAGTATCACTTACTTGATGTTTGTACATTATATGATGATTTAAGAAAAAAATTTCTATCTAATGTCAATATTAAGGAAATGAATAATATGAATAACTACAAGAATCTGAGTAAGTTTTTCAACAACGAGGACTGTCTGCTAGATATGATCAAATATGTGCATGATTCTTTTTCCAGAAGAGCAAGAACATAGATACATTACATATGTAAGAATCTACATCTTTTAAGAATGTTAAATACGTTTACGTTTGGTGTCAAATAAGTCTCGTTCTGACTTAATGGCAATAAAGTTTTCTGATTCTGATTCTGATTCTCAGACAGCAACTGTTGTTTGTTGTCTATTACGGGAGCGAAAGTGCGTTGCGCTGCCGTTAAGCGCCTAACAAGTCAAACCCAGCGCATCCCACTTCGGTGTGGGAGAGAATTGATATCTTTTAAGTCTTTGTAGGAAAAAAGACAGGCGGAAAGACAAAGATGGCGGAAAATAGATGTGACAAATTAATGGGAAGAAAATGAACAAAGCAGAAACAAAGAGCACAGCCTAAAGCCTCACTATCGACTTTAATACCCCCCTCCCCCATGAACAAGGCAGAAACAAAGAGCACTACCTACTGTGTCACTATCGACCTTAATACCCCCCTCCCCCATCAGTGGGGGTGCCAGGGGGCTCTCAGTATAAATACCACCCCCACCTTCTCAAAATTACGTGCCAGAAGTTTCCCCTTTAGCCTAGTATCACTCCTTTTGTTTCTCTCTCTCTCTCTCTCTCTCTTCTCTCTCTCTCCTTCTCCTCTCTCTCTCTCTCTCTCTCTCTCTCTCTCTCTCTCTCTCTCTCTCTCTCTCTCTCATCATCTCTTTGCTTTGGCCATCTCTTTGCTGGCAGGCAAAGTCTTGGATAGGTCATATCTTGTTCTATTACATTAACTTTTAAGTCCCTCTGCTTTCTTCCCTTACATTGTATTGGGTGGATTGCGTAGTGTCAGGTCTTCTCCTGTGCTTGTCACTCTGCAGGAGTCAGGTCTGTCTGCTGGCCTCAGCCCACAGGTTCCCACTTCAGAGCAGCTCATCTGAAAGTTTATAGGGAAAAATTCAGATTTGCATGGAAGAGGTACGAGAATGAGGTGGGTTGGCAGAAAAGAAACAAGATTTGATTTGATTTATTCTTTAATATCGAGGATAATGGAATAAGCACTCTTGTCCTTTTTGCGTCCAGTCCCCGTGTGTCTGCAGTTTTGTAAATGTCATCTGTTCCCACCGGCACACGATGGCCTACTCTTACGAAAAGCGGAACAGGATTTAACGTGTGCACAAGATTTCTGCGTGTGTTTGCACACGGGCTTCATTTAAAGTCTCATCGAAGGACTTATGGGGAGGGTGGAGTCAGCACTGATGTTAACTCCATGAGAAAAAATCTCCTTGACAAGATTGATGGGGGGTTGTCAAATTGCCAGCCCAATGTTCTGTCCGAGAGAGAGAGAGAGAGAGAGAGAGAGAGAGAGAGAGAGAGAGGAGAGAGAGAGAGAGAGAGAGAGAGAGAGAGAGAATGAATGAATGAATGAATGAATGAATGAATGAATGAGAGAGAGAGAGAGAGAGAGAGAGAGAGAGAGAGAGAGAGAGAGAGAGAGAGAGAGAGAGAGAGAGAGAGAGAGAGAGAATGAATGAATGAATGAATGAATGAATGATTTATTTTTCGAGGCTAACAGAGTAACTGTTATTATTGAACAGACTGAAGCCACAGGCCGACACCATCATTGCTGAGGAACAAGCAGCTTTCAGAGGAAGGAGCAACACAACTGAACAGATATTCAACCTCAGAATACTCTGTGAGCGGTACCTTCAACACCAACTAGACTTCTACCATGTGTTTATTGATTTTAAGAAGGCTTTCGACAGGATGTGGCATGCAGCTTTGTGGGCAACCATGAATTTGTACAGCATCAATGCAAAAGAGTCATCAAAGAGCTGTGCAACAAGGCCACTAGTGCAGTGTACTACAACAGCAACATTGGAGAGTGGTTTGGAACAACAGTTGGAGTAAGGCAGGGCTATCTACTCTCACCCTCTCTTTTCAACATCTTCCTTGAGAGAATCATTATTATTATCATTTTATTATTTATTCTTTTATATCGAGGATAACAGAATAAGCAATCATGTGCTTTTTCATCCGGTCCCCGTGTGTATGCAGTTTTTGTAAATATTGTCATCTGTTCCCACCGGCACACGATGGCCTACTCTTACGAAAAGCGGAACAGGATTTAACGTGTGCGCAAGATGTTCTGCGTACGTTCGCGCACGGGGCCTCGGTTTAAAGTCTCATCCGAAGGACTTTTTGGGGAGAGTGGAGTCAGGACTGATGTTAACTCCAGGTTAACATGCACTGGAACACCATAAAGGCCGTAAAGGGGGGCGGGATAGCCTAGTGGTCAGATCATTGCACTGGTAATTTGACGACCCAGGTTCGAATCCCGTTGGAGGGATTTTTCCCCTGGAGTTAACATCAGTACTGACTCCACTCTCCCCCAAAGTCCTTCAGATGAGACTATAAACCGAGGCTCCATGTGCGAACGCATGCAGAACATCATCCGCACACGTTAAATCCTGTTCTGCTTTTTGTATGAGTAAGCCATTGTGTGCCGGTGGGAACGGATGACAAGATTAACAAAACTGTATGCACACGGGGACTTCACGTAAAAAACATATGAATGCTTATTCCATTATCCTCAATATAAAAGAAAAAAAAAGTTAATAAAAAGGATCAGTCAGCATTGGTGGCGGAACGATCACAAAAAACAATACTGCAAGGCACTGACCAAGGAGGAAGAAAAAGGCAGACCAAGGAGAGATGGGAGGACAACATCAGCGAATGGACAGGCCTAGAACTCAACAAATCCCTGAGAAAGGCAGAACAGAGAGAGGAATGGAGGGAACCGGTTATCAAGTCTTCATGGGTGCCCCCACGGCCGCCAGACTAAGGGATAGATAGATATAGAGAGATAGACAATGTAAGTGATGACCTCACCTATCCATCCATTCCTTGCATACTGGTTCTCAAGGTTGAAATAAGTTAGTTTAGACCTCTGTTAGCGTTACTTTTTCCGACACTATTTTCAACATTATGTTTATTGTGCCTACTGACTGTTCATAAAAATGGCCCCATGCGCGAACGCACGCAGAACATCTTGCACACACATTAAATCCTGTTCCACGTTTCGTAAGAGTAGGCCTTTGTGTGCCGGTGGGAACAGATGACAAGATTTACAAAACTGCGCACATACTGGGACTGGATGTTAAAAGCACATGAGTACTTATTCCATTATCCTCGATTAAAAGAACACACACACACACACACACACACACACACACACACACACACACACACACACACACACACACACACACACACACACACACACACACACACAGTGTGGCAGAGAAATCTGAGTGTGTGTTGGGAGAGAGAGAGAGAGAGACAGACAGACAGACAGACAGTCGCACACACACACATGCACGCACGCACACACACACACATCATACACACGCACAAATTGTGTGAATGTGTGCGTGCGTGTGTGTGTGTGTAGAGAGAGAGATGGGTGGAGTGGTGTTTGGAAAGAGTTGACAGTTCTGGTACTATGACAACTTAAGGCCCTTAGCCGAAGACAATGTAAAAGAGGAGTGGGGGAGGGGGGGGGGGAGATGGTAGAGAAGAAGAATGGAAAGGGTTCAACAGGTCATTTCCCATGTTGACAGCTCCCCATCACTGTCTGCTCTCCCCCATTCCTCTTCCTACCCCCCCCCCCCCCCCTTCCCCCCTCTGCTTTAGATCGGCTGTTCCCACAATAGCAAAGGCAGCACCCCCTACTTTAAACTGTATTATATTTTTTTCCTTTGTGTGCTAATAGTTGTTTTGTCACTACCTGGAATGAAACGTTCAACTTTGCGAATCTGGTGGTGAACCTGGTTCGCAAGTAAGCAGAAACCCAGATTGGATTGCTCAGCACATTGTCTTTATATTGTATGAAATATCATATCATATCATATCATATCATATCATATCATATCATATCATATCATATCATATCATATCATATCATATCATATCATATATCAATGAAGACGTCAGCAGATTTGTTTTCTTAAACTGCTCAGCACATTGTCTTTATATCACATTCATGTCACATAATATTATATTATATTAAAATCATATCATATCAATCATATCATATCATATCATATCATATCATATCTATCCATCTATCTATCTACCTATCTATCTATCTATCTATCTATCTATCTATCTGTCCGTCCGACGTCTATCTATCTATCTATCTAATCTATCTATCTATCTATCTATCTATCTATCTATCTATCTATCTACCCCTTAGTCTGGCGACTTGGGCCCCCTGATAACCAGTTCCCTCCATTCTTCTTTCTGTTCAGCCTTTCTCAAAATGTTTTTGAGTTCTAGGCCTGTCTGTTCGCTGATGTTGCCCTCCCATCTTGGTCTGCCTCTTTTCCCTCCTCCTTGAACAGTGCCTTGCAGTATTGTTTTTGCCAGTCCTTATTATCTTGTGACATGCCCGTACCATTTAAGTTTACGCGTCTTTACGATTGATAGATGATTTTCGTAGGGACCAAGGGTTTGCTGGATTCTGTCATGCATGTCTTCGTTGCTTATGTGGTCTCTGTAGGAGATGCCAAGAAGTCTCCGGAAGCATATCATCTCTACCGCCTGTACTCTTCTCTCCAAATCTGCAGTCAGGGTCCACATTCACAGGCATACAGGAATATGGATATGACAAGGGAGTGCATTAGTCTGATCTTGGGGTTGAGTGAAATATTTCTATCTTTCCAGATAGTGTTCAGTTTTGACAGTGCTGTTAATGTCTGTGCAATCCTGCATACTACCTCTGGCTTGGACCCCTTGTCTGATACAACAGCCCCCAAGTACTTGAAGCTGTGAACAGTTTCCAGCTTCTGGTCATTGAACTTGATATCAGTGTTGATGTCCTTGGCGTTATTGATCATCAGTTTGGTCTTCTCTGCACTGATTTCCATGCCATATGTATTAAAGGCATTGTTCATGTGTTCTGTTAAGTTGGCAAGCTCTTGTCCTGATCCTGCTAGTCTGTCAATGTCATATGCGAAGAGGAGGTTTGTGATTGTTCTGCCACCAATGCTGACTGATCCTTTATGATTTAAAGTGCATCAGCCATGATTCTCTCAAGGAAGATGTTGAAAATAGTGGGTGAGAGTAGACAGCCCTGCCTCACTCCAACTGTTACTCCAACTTAGATTGTAGTGTTCTAAAATCTTCTTTGCTAATTGCACATTTTGGGTCAAAACCCCTTCTTGGATTAGCTGCAGCAAAAATATTGATTTCTTTTATGAAGAAGATGACACAAATTTGCCTTAAATGGTGTTTTGTTTGTCAGCTTCAAATTGTAAATTTTGTTTAAAAGTAAACATTATTTGGTGACTAAGGTCCTTAAAAAAATGAGAGTGTGGTCCTCCAAAATCCTTAAAAGTCTTTAAATTGTTCATCCTGAAGTTTTGAATGAACCCTGCAAAAAAATAAACCAAAACTCAGAAACAGACAAACAAACAACAAACAGACCGCCATGTTAGCATAGCAACTCGTGACACTGACACTGCAAATTAGATATATCAGTATGTACATCAGTCATTTTTATTTCGCTTCTTAAATATAGCTCCCAGGTTGACCAGTATGGCAAAAGACTTGCGTAGGTGACCGTCCCCCCCCCCCCCTTCCAAACCGTTTAGGCAGCCGCATTCCGACTTCGGGGATTACTGAATTAATATAAAAAGGCTTTACATGATAAACATCTTCAAATTATCCTAGACCGTATTACGTCATTCTCTATTGAGGTGGTGTTAGTCCTCAAGAATACCCAGATTCAACCTATCTACCGTTGGCCTCCGCTTTTTCTCTATTTCTGGTCCATCGATCTGGGATGGCCTCCCTCTCTCCCTCCGGCAAAAGCCTACATATGACACTTACCTAAAGACACATTTATTTTAAACCTCGGATTTTCCCCTTCTGTTTTCGTCTCGTATCTGTCCCTGCCTTTAACACCTGAAATCCCTTTCACCATGTACTGCCAAGTGTATAACCTTTATAAGTGTGTGTGTGTGTGTGTGTGTGTGTGTGTGTGTGTGTGTGTGTGTGTGTTTATTTTTATTTATTTATTTATTTTTAATTCTTTTATATCGAGGATAATGGGATAAGCACTCTTGTGCTTTTTTTACACCCAGTCCCGTATGTATGCAGTTTTGTAAATGTCATCTGTTCCCACCGGCACACGATGGCCTACTCTTACGAAAAGCGGAACAGGATTTAACGTGTGCGCAAGATGTTCTGCGTGCGTTCGCACACGGGCCTCGGTTTAAAGTCTCATCCGAAGGACTTTGGGGGGGGGGGGGGTGTTTGCCCGCGTGCGCGCGTGTGTGTGCACATTTGAATTTGCTAAAACTATCAATTGTTATTGATTACTGTGTGCTGTATAGGTCGAATGCAAGCGCTTTCATTCGTTTTTTCAAGCTATAGCGCTACATGAATACCATGTATTATTATTATTATTATTATTATTATTATTATTATTATTATTATTATTCGTCCTTTTCTACTCCAAGTCGGGCTTTCCCCATACATGTTCGAATCCATTGTACAAAGAATATTTTAGACTGCGTTAATCTGTCGATCATTATTATTCTGCTACAAATTATCATAATAGTACTCTAACAATATATATATATATTTAAAAAAGTTAAAGTCTGTCCTGAGCCTAAGGCTCATCAGGCCGGTGCTTATCCCGGTTTCTGTGGCGCTAAGCGACTGAGTCATAGACTCCCCCCTGGATAGGACGCCAGTCTATCGCAGGGTTAACCCCCAACACAAGGTTGGTACCCCTTTTACACCTGGGTGGGGTGAGAAAATAGCCGTAAAGTGCCTTTTCCAAGGGCACAACGCCATAGCCGAAAGCTAGGATCGAACCCGCAACCTTTAGATTACGAGTCCAACGCCCTAACCACTAGACTATATATATATATATATATATATATATATATATATATATATATATATATATATATATACACGAATACGCACGCGTGTGTGTGTGTGTGTGTGAATACGGTTGTTGCTGCTCAACGCGATGTATGAACTCAGATTTTCTTCTCTTTTTGCATTATTAGTCTTCGCGTCATAAAAAAGAAAAAAATCCCCAGCGTGTCTTTTCTTTTCTTCTTCTTTTTTTAATTTTACAAAGTGTAGGGCTGGATGCAATCAGATCCACATGACCTACAGTTTCTTTTTTTATCATTGGACTAGGCTTCTCTGTTCAAATCAATTTCCTGTTGCTATTTCTGGCGGCAAGGCACTTTTGTTCATTCGGGTTTTTTTGTTTTTTTGTTTTTTTTAATCGTCAAAACTTGCGGTCCATATTAGACCTAGACCTGCGCAACTCAGCACAGCCTTCCACGCGCGCGCGCACGCACGCATGCACGTACGCACGCACGCGTGCGCGCGCGATACATACACATTAATTTGTTTTTCCTTCCTTGGACAGAGCTGGGATGTTCACCTATGGTGACATTTTGTGAATACCATCGTTTGCCCGCCATTACGGTAGCCGCGTACCGCCTTCAGGAATGATGTCTGAAGAGATACCAGCCTGTTTTTTTTTAATGTTGTCAACCGTTCCTACTGGTACAAAATGGCCTACTCTTCCGAAAAGAGCAACAGGTTTCAACGTGTTCACAATATATTCTGCGTGTGTTCGTACGCAGGATCTCACAGTCTCATCGTAACGGCTTTCAGGGAGTGGAGAACGTGTTCACAATATGTTCTGCGTGTGTTCGTACGCAGGATCTCACAGTTTCATCTTAACGGCTTTCAGGGAGTGGAGAACGTGTTCACAATATGTTCTGCGTGTGTTCGTACGCAGGATCTCACAGTCTCATCCTAACGGCTTTCAGGGAATAGAGCTGGTGTTGCAGTAACTCCTGGGGGAAAATCTCCTCCAACAGAAATCTGGGTGGTGGCTTAAACCTGAGTCTTGAGGAGAGAACGCCACGCTCTCTCTCTAACCGTTATGCTGACACCCCCACACCCCTCCCCTCTACTCCGTATATGACCACAACAAAAGAAATGCAAAAGAGCGGCACGCAGCATATATTCCCACATACATTATTTTCATGATTATGACCAAGAAGAAAGACTTAGGAGAAGAACAATAATCATATTCTTCTTCTCATCGTTATCATAACTTATTATTATTGTACCCACCTTTGCTTTTTATTCATCTGGCGTGTTCTGTGCTTTTGATTTAAGTCTAACAGAAGTCGGGAAATTATTTGAGTTGAGAGAGAGATTTGATTTGATTTGATTTGATTTGATTTATTCTTTTATATCGAGGATAATGGGATAAGCACTCTTGTGCTTTTTTACATCCAGTCCCCGTGTGTATGCAGTTTTGTAAATGTCATCTGTTCCCACCGGCACACGATGGCCTACTCTTACGAAAAGCGGAACAGGATTTAACGTGTGCGCAAGATGTTCTGCGTGCGTTCACACACGGGGTCTCGGTTTAAAGTCTCATCCGAAAGACTTTTGGGGAGAGTGGAGTCAGCACTGATGTTAACTCCAGGAGAAAAATCTCCTCGATCGGACTCGAACCTGGGTCTTCAAATTGCCAGCGCAATGTTCTAACCACTAGGCTATCCGAGAGAGAGAGAGAGAGAGAGAGAGAGAGAGAGAGAGAGAGAGAGAGAGAGAGAGAGAAGAGAGAGAGAGAGAGAGAGAGAGAGAGAGAGAGAGAGAGAGAGAGAAGAGGCTGTGCCTTGATTCAAAGACCAAATCAAAGCCATTTCACACAAATCATGCCCACATTTTTTTTTAACACACAAGTAAACAGTACCAAAAAAGAGAAGAAAATGTTGGGGAAAAGTACAGGATACAGTACAGTCAGGGGTGTCCCCAAACACACAATCAAACAATAAGCTAAACACAACAAGACAATAGAAAACCTAATTAAGCCCCCCCCCCCCCCCCCCCCCTTTGTTTTTAGAAGCAGATGATAGATCCTTTATTTTACAGACATTTCCTGTGCTTTCCTGTTGTGTCTTCATGGCCCTTTGACAATGCAGACCGCCAGCTTTAAGTTGCCGGGTAAACCGCTGTCAACTCTCGTGAACCTGCGACTGCGCACTTGAATCGAAGTAGCGTAGGGTACAGGCCTTGGGTATATGCAAACCGAAGGAGTGCAGTCTGCTTCTGACCAATCAGATTGCTTACATGCTTCTTTCCTTAATTGTCGTCTGCTCTTAGCGTCTGTGTCTGAGTTTGGCGGGATGTGAAGTTCCCATGTTTTATGGAAAGATAATGGTTATTTTTACTGTCAGGCATTGGAAGAACTGTGGATACAGCAGTGTCTTAGTGTCCAGGAGTGTGTGTTTGCCTAATTAATAAGTGCACGTTGGCAATACTAGACGTAGCAGCAGTCTCACTTGTCCGTGCTTCTCCCTCCAGATAAGACTATCTAGGCTACCCCAGAGGCGCACAATGATGATGGCAATCCAACCAAATAGGCTTGTTATCTGCATACTGAGGCTGAGGGTGGCTGCTGTTTTTGTGGCTTGATTGACGACTTTTATTTTACTTTTCTGTGAATCCTAAACTTGTTTTGACAAAGAATCGGCAATGGTGCTACATAGGCTAATTAAGTTTTGTAGTGGAAAGAACCGTCATCTGTTTGTGAAGAAGTGATGATATGATTGATTTGATTTGATTTGATTTATTCTTTATATCGAGGATAATGGATAAGCACTCTTGTGCTTTTTACATCCAGTCCCCGTGTGTATGCAGTTTTGTAAATGTCATCTGTTCCCACCGGCACACGATGCCTACTCTTACGAAAAGCGGAACAGGATTTAACGTGTGCGCAAGATGTTCTGCGTGTCCTTCGGGCTGCCAACAGGATGAAATTAACTTTTTTTTTCGCTCCAAAACAAGCGAAGCTGCGTTTGATAAACTTGTGTGTAACTTCGTAGATCACTGTTATTTGGAACTGGAACACTAGTTAGTAAGGTGAATGAAGAATTTATGGATTGGCAAGGATGTTTTTTAGGTACGAGTTATAAAAACACCATCATCCTTGATGATATAGCTATATAGCCATTTTAAAAAAAAAGTAACAAAAACAACATCGTCATCTGTTGCTAGGTTAACGTGGAGTTGTACTGACAGAAAAACATCGTGTTTTCGTGATGGAAGCTTCTGCAAAGCTACGACTATGAGAGAGAAGACCAGGTGTTGTTTGACCCTGGCCCTAGCTAGACATCGCTCCTGTCTGCCTGCCTCCGGCCTGCAGTCAGCGGTAAGTCCATAGGTTTTTTCCCCCGAATTTTTGATGGATATGATGACTGATTTTGCTTCTCCAGTGCGGCTGTAACTGTAAGCTGTGATGTTTGTGTGCACGTTTTCAGTTGGTTTTCAGATGATTGTTGAGAAAGGCATGGTTGTAGTGCACAGAAACGTCATTGTAAGCCCCCCCCCCCCCCCCTCCCAACAAGCCACCTGTTTGTAGTGTACTCCTCAGCAAAACATCACAGTTTCGTTTGGCAGTTGATCAGTTTACTTTGACAGTAAGGGAGTGCTGAAGGAGAGTGGCAGGATGGTTAAGACGTTCGCCTACCAATATGTACACCGTGAGTTTCTGGGTTCGTACCCAGCCTCGCCCTTTCTTCCCAGTTTGAGGAAAAAATCAACTGAATGTCAAAGTCATTCGGATGAGCCTTTAAACCGAGGCCCCCTGTGCGAACGCACGCAGAACATCTTGCACACACGTTAAAACCCCGCTCCGCCTTTGGAAGAGCAGGCCATCGTGTGCCGGTAGGAGCGGATGACAAGATTATAAAATAAAACCCAGCATGCACACAGGTATCGTGTTTAGAACATCTTTTGCACACATTAAATCCTGTTCCGCTTTTCGTAAGAGTAGGCCATCGTGTGCCGGTGAGAACAGATGACATTTACAAAACTGCATACATACGGGGACTGGACGTAAAAAAGCACAAGAGTGCTTATTCCATTATCCTCGGTATAAAAGAAGAAATCAATCAAATCTCTCTCTCTCTCTCTCTCTCTCTGCTCTCTTCTCTCTCTCTTCTCATCTCTCTCTCTCTCTCTCTCTCTGCTCTTTTGATTGTTATTTATGTATTATGTATTTACTTGATTTTTTATGCAGATCTGTATGATCGTATATTATTTGTTTTACTGTTCTGTCTCTGTCTGTCTGTCTGTCTGTCTCTGTCTGTCTGTCTGTCTCTCTCTCTCTCTCTCTCTCTCTCTCTCTCTCTCTCTCTCTCCTCTCTCTCTCTCTCTCTCTCTCTCTCTGTGCGTGTGTGTGCGTGTTAGTGTGTGCGTGCGTGCGTGTGCTGCGTATGTGTATGTGTGTGGTGTGGGTGTGTGTGTGTGCGCATAAAATGTCACGTGTGCTTATTGTTTTATTGAATAATTCCTGCTTGAAACCTTAGTGTTTGAAAGTAATGTTAATATAACTTAAAAAGAGTTAGCCTAATATGTAAAAGATTTATATATTTTATTTTATTTTATTTTATTATTCTTTTATATCGAGGATAACAGAATAAGCAACATGTGCTTTTTTATCATCCGGTCCCCTGTGTATGCAGTTTTTGTAAAATTGTCATCTGTTCCCCTTTGTGCACTGTACTATCCTACCAGCAACAACATACTTAGAAGGCATAGACCTCTGCAGATAGGCTAGCCTAGGTTAGCTTGGGTACGGGATAGCCTAGTGGTCAGAACATTGCGCTGGCAGTTTGGAGTTCGATTCCCGTTTCTAGGGGATTTAACCCTTGGAGTTAACATCAGTCCGACTCCACTCTCTCCAAAAGTCATTCGGATGAGACTATATACCGGGCCCCGTGTGTGAACGCACGCAGAACATCTTGCGCACACGTTAAATCCTGTTCCGCTTTTCGTAAGAGAAGGCCATTGTGTGCCGGTGGGAATAGATGACAAGATTTACATTTTAACTGCATGCACACAGGGACTGGATGTAAAAAAAAAAAAGCATGTGAGTGCTTATTCCATTATCCTCGAAATAAAAGAATAAATAAATAAATAAATAAATAATAACTGATACAAGTTTTAAGGTTTCTTTGTAAGTAGTCAGTCTTGATCCTCTGCTATCACGTCAGTCACCTCATCATCACCGAGGTGTGGGACAGGGTGGTGTTGGTATTTCCTCTGTCCAGTGGTGAAGCCTTTACTCTGTCAGGGTAATTGGAAAAAAGTCACAGAAAAAAGTCACAGGAAAAAAAAGTCACAAGCGCGCGCGCGTGCGTGCGTGCATGTGTGTGTGTGTGAGTGTGTGTGTATGCATTGAACTGCACTGCACATTTTTCTTGATGATATTGCTCTTATTTTACTTCTATTCTCTGGCCTGCGTGCGTGCTGTGTGCGTGCGTGCGTGTGTGTGTGCGTGCGTGTGTGTGTGTGTGTGCGTGCGTGCGTGCGTGCGTGTGTGTGTGTGTGTGTTTTGTAAACTGGATTTTACTTGGCTTTGTTTGACCTGATTGTGACTTTTTTTCCTGTGACTTTTTTTCCTACCCAATTTTGTGACTTTTTTTCTGTGACTTTTTTTTCCCTACAACGTACTCAGACCACACTTACAGGCAGTCCTGAGTCAGTGTGAAGAAGGCCTGCTGAGTACTTGTGGCCATCAAGCCTCTACTCACGTGGTCACCTCGGTAAGCTTCATTAAGTTTAAGCCGGGGAGACTCTCTCCCCCTTTCTTTTAATAAACAGACTGTCTGTCTGTCTGTCTGTCTGTCTCAGTGTCTGTCTGTCTGTATGTGTATGTTAGTGGGGATGTACTGTGGGCGAGGCATCTCCACTAGGCCTATAATCAAATGAATTTTGTGCCCAGTTTCGAAACAGCAGCTGCCTCCTCTGCTGTTTTGGAGGTCATCCTCGAACACGACGGACAAACAAACAAACACATGTATGTAAAGTCCGGGTTCCAGCTCCGTTTGTGCCTGAAACTTTTCCGGTATCCACTGCGACTGTGAGTGGTGGTCTGGGTGCTAGTCTTTTGAATGAGACTATAAACTGAGGTCCCGTGCACAATACGCATTTAGTGCACGTGAAAGAAAGAACCCTCGGCAACTAGAAAGTTGCCCCTGGCAAATTTCTGTAGAAAAAAGCCACTCTGACACGGAAACACAATATATAATACACATGCAGACAGAAAAAGAAGGAACATGGGTGGCCCTGCTCATGTGGTGACCCCCTCTCCCCAGGAATGAAGGGCAGTCCGAATTTCAGGCAGAGAAATGCCGTGACTTACAAATTATGCAAATTATCGGTGTCATCAAACACCTCTTTGTAGGTAGCCTAGCGGCAGCACCGCGCAATTCTACTACGCACCCTAGGAAAATGCGATTCACTTACTGTCTTCAAACGCTTCTAACTCGAGTTCTACTGCATCATTATGATTTTCATGCATATGTGAATAAAGAGAAATGATTTCTCTTTCATTAAATTGCTTTGCTTTTATTGTATGATTGGAGGTATGAATACAGCGCGAAGTCAAAAGCGAAAATCGGGAAAATCTGCACTACTCCGCGAGCCGCGAAATTTCAGTGGTCGTAAAAAAATCGCAAAGGCACGCTCCCATCTGCACTAAACCCTTATTAATTATAACAAATAGAAAGACGAAAGTCACTGCTTTATTTTGGTGGGGCACATGCTTAAAGTGATAAAAATTACGTCACCGAAAAACGCAAGTTAAAACTCCACAAAATATATTGTCATCTTCTTTTAACTCGTACCCCGCCCTGCGGGGTATCAATCGAAAGCTTATCCAATCAACTACAAGAAGATAACCATCTTTAACGCCTCTGATTGGCCAAATCTACACAGAACGAACTTCGGGCATGGCTTCAGGGGATGTCGAAACCGGTGCAGTGAATTTGACGAAACTGCCGCCAGTACTCGCTTAGTAATCCATTATAGACTTTAACAATTCATTAATAAGTAATTTCTACATCATATCCAATTTGTTCGATGTTTATTTTATGATTATTTTGTTTTTATTTTGATACCAAGTGTGCAAATGTTGCCCCGAGTCATGGTATTGGTAGCAGGCCGAATTGAACAGCCTATGGAGGACTCGATTGCTTTTATCAAAATAAAGTTATTTCCTGTAAGTCTGCAGTTCAAAATGCACTGCAATCGACGGAATAATGCCTATAGCATTTATCTAATTTTTTTTAAGCAAGTCTGATAACATTTTTAGTATTTTTATTATTTTTTTTCTGTACCTGATCTACTACCTGAAGTGACTAAACGAAGCGTAATTCGGAAAAATCGTCTGCTGCGAACTCGGTCGATTCTATGGGAAGTGTGTGTGTGTGTGTGTGTGTGTGTGTGTGTGTGTGTGTGTGTGTGTGTGTGTTGTGTGTGTGTGCATGCGCGCGTGCGAGCATGTGTGAGTGTGTATTTAATTTAAGGCATAAGGCATAAGGTTATATTTTTTAACACTTCGACCCCAGTGTTGGACATTCAGTACTGACAGCTGACTGTTTAGACTGATGCATGTGTGCTGTATGTCTCTTTGGAATCAACTACAGTGTGTGTGTGTGTGTGTGTGTGTGTGTGTGTGTGTGTGTTGTGTGTGTGTGTGTGCGTGCGTGCGTGCGTGCGTGCGTGTGTGATTTTGTGTTTATTTTGTGTTTTATTTTGTTCTTTTATTTCGAGAATAATGCAATACGCACTCATGTCCTATTTTTCTTTTATATCCGGTCCCCCTGTGTGTGCGATTTTCTTAATTTTGTCATCTGTTCCCCCCGGCACACAATGGCCTACTTTTTCGAAAAGTGGAACAGGTTTTAATATGTGCGCAAGATATTCTGCGTGCGTTCACACACAGACCTCGGTGTATGGTCTCATCCGATTGACGGGGGGGGGGGGGGGGGGGGGGGGGGGGGGGGTGGAGTCAGCACTTATGTTAACACCAAGAAGAAAAGTTCCCCTTGTCAAGTCAAGTCAAAAACACTTTAATCATCCCCTGAAGGAAAATTACCACACTGACAGGCATTTTGATACGAATCATAATCAAAAGACACAAGATAGCTACATTTCATATTAAATTTTGTTCAAACATTCTATGATAGGCCTACTTGGTAGCTTCGAATAAAAAAAATACCACAAATACTCACGTACGCGCGCGTGTGTGCACGCTCGCACGCACACCACACACACACAAATGTATGTATACATTATTTACGCATGTATGCACGCATTCGCACATGCGCGCATACATGCATGCACGCTTGTACACACACACACACACACACACCACACACCACACACACACACACACACACACACACACCGATAAATGCAATGTTTTAAAACCATTGGCTAGAAAAGACAAAATAATGAACCTACAAACAACGAAAAAAAATCAATAAAACCAAAAATAAGACATACTTATTTTACGAGCACACTGTGCATGTATATATATGAGACAGTGCCAAAAGGTCGTTGTGGCGGACCCTAGTGTGTTTGATAAGAAAAATAAACTACTTAGATTTTTTTTCTTTAGTTGGATGTGTAATTCTGTCAGCTTCCACCATAAAAAGATAGATACCGCAATATTAGGAAGATGGGTTGGGTGGATTTGATAAAATTGATGTTTGTAAAAAGAAAACGGTCAACATCGACCAATCCAAAATGGGATATTTACTGATAAGCCACAAGTATGTGTGCGGTGGTTCGAATCCCGTTCAGGCACAAAACTTTTACCCCATCCATTAGACCATGAGTGGTGGTCTGGTGCTAGTCTTTCGGATGAGACGATAACTGAGGTCCCGTGTATTACACATAACTATTTAAAAGAACCCACGGTAACAAGAATGCCGCCGCTGTAGTCTAGTGGTTAGGGCGTTGGACTCGTAATCTAAAGGTTACGGGTTCGATCCCAGCTTTCAGCTATGGCGTTGTGCCCTTGGAAAAGGCACTTTACGGCTATTTTCTCACCACATCCAGGTGTAAAAGGGGTACCAACTTTGTGTTGGGGGTTAACCCTGCGATAGACTGGCGTCCTATCCAGGGGGAGTCTATGACTCTCAGTCGCTTAACGCCACAGAAACCGGGATAAGCACCGGCCTGATGAGCCTTAGGCTCGGGACAGACTTTAACTTTAACTAACGGTAACAAGAGGGTTGTGCTGCACTTGTGGCGATGCGCTCTCCCGGGGAGAACAGCCCGAATTTTACGCAGAGAAATCTGCTGTGACATTAAGTGGTATAAAATACATAAGTGAAATAAGTCAGGGGTAAGAAACATTTCAACAAGTTGTTTTTATTTATTATTTATTCTTTTAAGTTTTATATTTATTCTTTTATATCGATGATAATGGAATAAGCATTCATATGCTTTTTTTTTTACATCCAGTCCCCCGTGTGTATGCAGTTTTGTAAATGTCATTTGTTCCCACCGGCACACGATGGCCTGCTCTTGCGAAAAGCGGAACAGGATTTAACATGCGCGCAAGATGTTCTGCGTGTGTTCGTACACAGGGCCTTGGTTTAAGTCTCATCCGAAAGACGTGTGTGTGTGTGTGTGTGTGTGTGTGTGTGTGTGTGGGTGCGTGCGTGCGTGCGTGCGTGCGCGCCAACGCATGCACGCACGCGCCAACGGATGCAAGCTACACACACACGCGCGCGCGCGCACCACCGCACACACACACACACACACACACACACACACACACACACACACACACAACACACACACAGCTCACAAAGTGGACAAGTGGAAGGAGGTGGAGTGATGATGTGTGTATACAATGGTGACTGTCTGTCCACCCCCCACCCCTCTCCACCACCCCTCTTTGCTGTATATAAACAGGGCCACCTGCCATCCCCCCCCCCCTCTCTGATGGAGAACCAGATAGTAAGTACTATGGTGTTAAATATCAGCCACTTCACTTGGCATCTTCTCTGACAGGGGGAGGGGAAAGGGGGGGAAGGAAGGGGGGGGGAGGTATTGGTTTTGCAGAAGAGTCTGGGGAGGGGAGGGGAGGGGTATGTAGGAGGGAGCTGGGAGGAATGGAGGGGGGGGGGGAATAAGCCAGGGTGGGAAACAGACGGACCAGCACTATAGTGTATTCAGTTGAAATTAACTTTAGGAGACTGGACATATAAAGTTATCGGACTCTACTAACCGTAAGGTGACGAATGTGCCCTTACTGTAAGATACGTATTATAACTATATATGGCTTCAAAAAATGTTCTGTATATAAATCATCCGAATTTAATGTCTTCTCACAACAGTCAACACACACACACACCACACACACACACACACATCACCACACACACACACACACACACACACACACACACACCACACACACACACACACCACACACACACACCACACACCACACACACACACACACACACACACACACACACACACACACACACACACACCACACACACCACACACACACATCACACACACACACACACACACACACACACACACACACACACACACACTCAAACGGGATAGCCTATCACACATACACACCACCCGCAGCGACACACACACACACACACACACACACACACACACACACACACACACACACACACACACACACACAGTGATAGCCTAGTGGTCAGAACATAGGCTATGACAATCTGACGACCTGGGTTCGAATGCTGATTGGAGGGGATTTTCTCCTGGAGTTAACATCAGTACCGACTCCACTCCCCTTAAAGTCCTTGGATGAGACTAAACCGTAGTCCTTGTGTGAACACAAGCTGGAACATCTTGCCCACTACGCTAAAACCCACTCCCGCTTTTCGAAGAGTAAGCCATTTTGTGCCGGTGGGAACTGATGGCAAAATATAATTCTAGAAACCTTCTGTAATTGGAAGATTTAAAGCATATAAGACAGACAGAATCCACACAAAATAATATATGATAGAAACATGCTGGAAGGTCTAATATATAAGTCAAAGCCATTAGAATTGCTATGTAGTTCAACTGTGAATACTGATCTATATTTACCAATCACGAAAGCTGAACCTGCTTGTTATCTAATAGCGAACCATCTGTATACAACTTTCAGAGAATGGGAAACTTGGTCTCAATATGCATCTGAACATTAGCTGCCATGATATTCGATTATCATTCTTTTTCATGTCTGTATAATTGATATCAAAATATGCTTGATTCATTTCCCAAATAGGAAAGTGTGAAACAACTCCCTGCAAAGTCTACATCATTTTCATTGATTCCTGAAGTGCACTAAAAGATCTGACACGTAGCTACCAATTGATGTTAGAGAGCGTATTTGTTGCGCGGTTTTGGAAAATCTCTTCGGATATAATTTTAAATTTTTACCTCTTGCAGAAGCAAAGTTGTCAGGTGTTGAGCTTCTCAGGACATACTTGGCACATGCAAGTTGTCGATATCATCTAAAGGTAAAAGTCCAATCTCTCTATACGTTTCAAGTGCTGATGCATGAAACGGAACACCAATAGTAAGTCTGTAACTTTGCAATCTGCACTTTGAAGCTTTTTTAACAAATAAGTCGGGGTGCTAAAAAAACACTATCTTGTCCAAACAATAACTTTGTTCGAATTAATGAAGTTGATAAATGTTTAAGAATTATCATATCCTGCCCCCATTGCTGTTGTTTTATGATTTTTAGTAAGTTTAAGCATTTCCTTGCTTTACATAAAATGTATTCAATGTGTTTATTCCAGGTTAGTTTTGGAGTAAGAAATACCCCTAGAAATTTCAGTACTTGTTTATACTCAAGTATCTCATTATCAGTTCGGAACATTGGTAGGTCATCTGGATTACTTCCATTGTTAAACAGCATCATATGTGTGTTTTTTTTCTGGAGACAGCCTGAGACCATTATCAGTTATGTATTTACTTAAATTATCCAGATCTTTTTGGTAGCATTTTTTTGTATAATTCAAAGACCTTTTTGGTGTGTTTCTTTTCATGGTAGTGTTTGCCCACATACAAATGTCATCTGCATATTGCATTAAAAGCACATTTTTAGATACATGTTTGGGAAGATCATATAATAAGATATTAAACAACGCAGGTGCTATAATAGAGCCTTGGGGTAAGCCCATATGAAGGGATTTATGTTCAGAGTAGGAATTTCCGACCCTTACCTGTATAGACCCTTACCTGTATAGACCTGTCGCAAAGAAAGCTCTTGATAAAATGATAGATGTTACTAGAAAAACCAATCGTCTTTAACTTCTTTAGTAATCTGGCAAGCCAAACTTGATCGTAAGCTTTCTTAATGTCAAAAAAGGTTGCAAGAACATTTTTCCTTCGTGCAAACTGGTGTTTAACACGTGTAGTAAGCTTGACTAAATCATCAGTTGCAGTTTTACCTTTCTGAAAGCCTCTTGGTTGTTAATTATAATCTTCTTTTTTGGCAATAATATAGTAGACTCCCTTGAACAATTCTCTCCATGAATTTGCAAGTGTGTGAGGTTAGATGGGCCTGTAACTTGCTTTATCTGTCTTGGGCTTTCCCTGTTTATGGATTGGTAAACTTGCTTTATCTGTCTGGGCTTTTCCCTTTTATGGATTGGTAACTTGCTTTATCTGTCATTGGGCTTTCCCTGTTTATGGATTGGTAACATTGCTTTATCTGTCTGGCTTTCCTGTTTATGGATGGGACAACAATAGATTTATCCTCTGGTCTTGGAATCACACCTTTTGCCCAACATTATCAAACGTTGTAAAGTAAAAGAACAAAATTTTCTGGCGAGTGTTTATACATACAATTGGATATTGCATCGTGCCCCAAAGTATTAATTTTTTTATTAGAAAAAGCAATATTGCGTTTCATTCTTTTCTCGTTTGCTAATTGCGATTTTTTACTTCCTGGAGAGTAATGGAGCATTAATACAAAGAGTATTATCAGGCTTGGATCTACGATTTCACATTTGCTTTCTTCCTCCCTCCTGTACTGTCTGGCCTTATCAGATAGTCCCTCCAATCCCATTGTTTTTGAAAACATATTAGCAAATGCATTAGCTTTTTCTGCATTAGATGGGAACTGTTTATTTTCCAGATTAATTGGACACATTGACAGATTTACGCCTTTCTTCATTTCCTTAAATTTAATCCACACTTTTTGAAGATCTTTATGGCTTGTTATTTCGTTTGTACAAAAAGAGGACCAGTATTCTCTTTTAGCTTGTGCTATGACCATGTTGCAGCCTAGTTTGGCTCTTTTCTGGTTATCATGATTGATTGGTGGTTTGTCTTTTAGGAACATTTTATGCATTAAACGCTTTCATTCACTGCTGCTTCGCAAGCTTCTGTCCACCACACATTTCCTGAATGTTTATGTGATCTGATAGGATTACATTTGAGAAATAGATAGATTGGCAGTTTGTAATTAATGTTAACTATGTTAGAGAATACATTTCATCTATGTCATCAGTAATTATGTTCTCTGAATTATGAGAAAAAAGAAAGCGTTCAAATTTTCCCCAGTCAGCATGCTTATAATCTATTTTGGGACTTTGTCTTTTTCAAAATTTAACTCACCCAATGTTTCATTAAGCCGCCGCTGTAGTCTAGTGGTTAGGGCGTTGGACTCTAATCTAAAGGTTGCGGGTTCGATCCCAGCTTTCGGCTATGGCGTTGTGCCATTGGAAAAGGCACTTTACGACTATTTCTCACCCCACCCAGGTGTAAAAGGGGTACCAACCTTGTGTTGGGGGTTAACCCTGCGATAGACTACGCTATCAGGGGGAATCTATGACTCTCATCGCTTAACCCACAGAAACCGGGATAAGCACTGGCCTGATGAGCCTTAGGCTGGGACAGACTTTAACTTTCTTTTTAATGTTTCATTAAAGGTTATGATAATAGGCAAATGGTCACTTCCTAGGGTATCTTTAAATGTTGACCAGTCACACTTATGAACAAGATTAGGTGACAAAAAAGTTAGATCTATAGCTGACGCTCTGTGACTTTAAACGTCAGAATCCTAGTGACGCTGCCGTCATTCAGTAAGCACAGGCAGGAGTCAACTATGTTTTCTACAAATTTGTTGCTGGTAACAGATACGCATTCTTTATCCCAAAATGGTGCATGTGCATTAAAATCTCCAGCAATTAACCATTTTTCGTATTCTGGGAGACTATGAAGCCAATCTGTGTTTACTTCGTTAGGTCCTTTGGGTAAGTACACAGAAACAACATTTAGAATTAGACGTTCATTAAATTTGATACTGTAGCACATGAATGTAGATCTACGTAGGCTACCCTCTAACATGTTAGAATAGTAACACAATCTAGCCCTTTTTTTATATAAACAGCTGAACTGATCTTTTCTCGGTCTTCTACTTGTTGATGAACAGGCGGATAGTAATACCCAGGCAGTCTGGGTAATTTATTTTTATTCACATGAAGGGATTGTAAAACTAGAGCTTGGTAATCATTCTTCGTAATATGGTGGATTAAATAAGCCAGATTTGTGGAAATAGATTTCATTCCACTGCATGATCTTAACTTCAGTGGTTACATGTAAACATTTGGACGAAGAGTACAGAAAAAAAAGAAGAAGAAAAGTGGAAACGAAAACAGCCTCGAAATAGATATCAATAAAAATAATAATAAATTAAAAAACTAACAACAAGCAGCTACAACAGTTTAATTCAGGGGAAACAGCTCTTTGAGCAGAAATTACAGTGTCTGTACTGCAGCTGGTGCAACGCATTGATGTACAAAATGTCACCATTCAAAGTGATTTTTCAACATATATGGACATTATTCTGCCGGGTATGTTGCCTCCACGGGGGACAGTCCTGCTGGTAGACGTACTGTCGCTGGATGAAGCCCGGATGTCGCTGGCGATTTCAAGGCATAAACCTACTTCTTGGTTTTCTCTTTGGCGTTTGCCAAAACAAGCACGAACGTGCTGCCAACATGATGCTTTCTTGCCAGAATACTCGAACCCTGAACATTTGGATGGAGTAAATCTTTCAAATGATGGTGAGTATAATATTTTCATGTGATACAAATGATACGTTTTTCTGGTTACGCAACTCTGAACATATTATTGCTTGAAAAGTTCTCTTTTATCTGAAGGTTGGGACTTTTTGCAGGGGCAACTTTGCTTATCACAACTTTTGTGTCCGGAAAAGAAGCCGCAACTTGTTTTACATTTTTAACCAGGTGTTTGCTTGCTTCTTGGGGATCCAACACTTTCAGATCATTCACCCCACAATGAATAACTATGCATGGGGCTTGTTAATTAATATCAGTTCCACTACTCAATATCTTGGGAATGTCGCTGATTTGACACGACTCTCTTTTCTCCACCCTGAGCCCATATGACTGTTCTAGACGTTTGCCATGGACTCCGTTCAGAACCTGAGTCTTGCAGAATTACAGTGGGTAGAACAGAATTGTCTTCTGTAGTACATCGTTTGACGTCAAATGTGTGGTGTGTGTGTGTGTGTTTTATTTATGTATTCTTTTACATAAAATATGTAGATCTAGACATTTACACGCCATTGTCGATGCAAACAACGCAATTCTGAAGACAATAATCAGGCGCAGAGTCGCGAGTTCCTTCTATCACGGTGCTATCTTTGGAAATGGCGGCGTAAACTAGCCTATTCCGTTGTCACCCCAGCACTTGCACACCCACCGCCTATCTCAGTTACTCCCCCTGCCTCGCAACAAGCGCTCATTGGCAACCACGCTCGACGCTACTTAACCTGGCTGGGGGAAAGCGAGCGCTCTGACCACTGAGCTATCCCGCCCCCCTTTACATATATATATATATATATATATATATATATATATATATATATATATATATATATATATAAAAAAAACAACAAAAGCCCAACAGTTTTGTAATTTTTAACAAGTTTTCCCATCAGTGATTCTGGTGTTATTCTACTTTTCCACCGACACACAATGGCCTACTCTTCCGAAAAATAGAACAGGACAGGATATAACGTGTGCACAAGATATTCTGTGTGCATTGGTATATGGGCCGCTGTTTATAGTCAGGATTTTGAGTACAGTAGAATAACAGTAGAATCTGGGACATATGTTTTATGTAATTTGCTATTGGTAGTACATTTTCCCCAGAATGATGATATTTGCTATTGGTAGTACATTTTCCCCAAAATGATAATATTATGATCTATATGACTCATTTTATTGATAAATGGTGGAGGGGATAATGTTCTCACTACTTAACTTCTGTTTTCTTGTTTGCTACATATTTGGGGATTTTTTTTGGGGGGGAGGGGTTATTATAATCATCATTTGATTATTTCTTCTTTTAAAGTTCTCTGTGTGTGTGGCTTTTGTTATTTTATTATTGTCTTCTGTCCTTGTTTCTTGTATTCTGTTTGCTACTGTTCTTGTTAAATTGTTTTTGTGATTTGATTTATTATTGTTGTTGTTAGAAGTTATCTATCATATTGATGTTATCACTGATAGGGATGGGGACTGGATGTAAAAAAAAAAAAGCACATGACTGCTTATTCATTTTCCAAGAAAAAAAAAAGAATTTGACTTGACTCTCTCTGTCTCAGAATCACTGATGCAAAAATTTTGAAGATGACATGAAATACTGTAAATATTGTTTTATTTTCAGATTTAAACTTTCTGAACTTTGTTTGAATTACCCCCCCCCCCCCCCCCCCCCACACTTTTTTTTTTTTAAAGGTCCTTTCAAATTGAAACTGAGGTTCTAAAAAAACCATACATTTTCATCCAAATTTTTTTTTTTTTAAGTATGACACACACCCCTACACACACACCTCCCTACACACACACACACACACACACAACACCACCACACACACACACACACACACACACACACACACACCCTCACACACACACACACACACACACACACACACACACACACACACACCACACAACACACACACACCCCAACACACACACACCCACACACACACACACACACACACACACCTCTTTCTGTCGGGCCAACTGTGCATGATTATGTCATAATTCATATTTTATGTACATTTTTTTTTCTCATTTTCAATTCATTATTTGTTGGGGTTTATTGGTTGGTTTTGTTTTTACCCACCACCCCCTTACTTTCCATCCCCCTCATTATTATATAAAAATGTTTGTTTTTCCTCATCTCTCTTTTCTGTCCTCTGTCTCTTTCACTGTTTGCCAATCTCTGTCAGATAGTCTGTTAATCTGTTATATCTGCCTCTTTCACTGTTTGCCAATCTCTGTCAGATAGTCTGTTAATCTATTATATCTGTCCTCCCCAACCAACACCCTTCTTCTCATTTTCTGTTTAAGTTAGCATCCAGACACTTCCCTAGTACCCCCCCTCCCCCCCACACACATTCCACCAATCTCTTGCTGTCCCCTCCTCTCTCTCTCTCTCTCTCTCCCTCCCTCCTGGTGGGAACAGATGACATTTACAAAACTGCATACACAAAGGGATTGGATGTAAAAAAGCAACTGATAGCTTATTCCATCATCCTCCAATTATCCTCTCTATAAAAGAATAAATAAATTAATTTATTAATAGATAGATGAATATAAATAAAATAAATAAATACAAACTAAAGATGGCAACCAAAAAGGACATTCTTCTTGAATATAAGCAGTGTGCTTCCCAGGAATCAAAGCCATAATTAGAACCATTAAGTAAATTATGTTTATGAAGAATACACCCAGAGCAAGAAAGATTGCCATTACTCTTTTCGCTATCACACAATATTAAAAAAAAAAATTTGGCCTGTCCCAATAATTTTTCATTTGCTCAGGTAGCGCAGGACTGATATATATATATATATATATATATATATATATATATATATATATATATATATATATATATATATATATGCATGCACATACATAAATATAATTTTATGATAGATTTTGTAGGTTTTTTATTATATACATAGATTTTTTATAATTGATTCTTTTTTTTTGTTTTTATTGTTGCTGTTTTCTTTGTGTTGTTTTTGAATCTTATCAATTTGTGCCATGCCACACTACACAATGCAAGGCTATGGTATGTTTATTGTTAGCTGTACCACCCCACCCCATAAGGTTTTACATTACACTGCACTACACCATACTACAATGCACCACACCACTCCACAATAAACTACACCACCCCACACCACACCACATCACCCTATAGATACAAAATCACTCCAACCTACACCACCCCACACCACACCACAATCACCCTATAGATACAAAATCACACCAACCTACACTACACCCACACCACACCACACCACCCATAGATACAAAATCACGCCAACCTACACTACACCCACACCACACCACAACATCCTATAGATACAAAATCACTCCAACCTACACCACCCCACACCACACCACTCCAGAATACACTACACCACCCCACACCACACCACATCACATCACATCACATCACCCTATAGATACAAAATCACACCAACCTACACCACCCCACACCACTCCACAATACACTACACCACCCCACACCACATCACATCACTCTATAGATACAAAATCACTCCAACCACACCACCCCACACCCACTCCACAATACACACACACCACCCCACACCACAACATCCTATAGATACAAAATCACTCCAACCTACACCACCCCACACCACACCACACCAAATACACTACACCACCCCACACCACACCACATCACATCACATCACATCACCCATAGATACAAACACACACCAACCACACCACCACCACACCACTCCACAATACACTACACCACCCACACCAACCACATCACTCTATAGATACAAAATCACTCCAACCTACACCACTACCACATCACCCATAGATACAAAATCACACCATACCACACCACATCACCTATAAACAAAATCACACCACCCCACACCACACACCATAGATACAAATCACACCAACCTACACCACACCACATTACCCATAAACAAAACACACCAACCTACACCACACCACATTACCCTATAGATACAAACACACCAACCACACTACACTCACACCATCCCAAGCACACAACACAGCTACATCTATCACCCCAACTGACTACACCAAACCACACCACACCATACCACACCATACCACACCACACCATACCGCACCATACACACCATACCACACCATACCAACCATCCACACATACCACACCACACCATACACACCATACCACACCACACACACTATACCAGACACATACAAACCACACATACCACACCACACAAAACATACACACACACCACACCATACCATACCACACCACACCATACCACACCACACCACATCACCATACCACACCACACCATACCACACCAACATACCACACCACACTATACAACTACATACAACACCAACACACCATACCCACACCACACCACACTCATCACCAACCACACACACCACAACCAACAACCAACAACCACACCAAACCACACCATATACACCATACCACACTACACCACCATTCATACCATACCACACCATCTATACCATACCACACCACACCATACCACACCTATACACCATACCACACCACACCATACCACACCATATACACCATACCATACCACACCATACACACCATACCACACCACACCATAACACCAACCACACCACACCATACCACACAATATACACCAACACACACCAATACACCATACCACACCAATACACCATACCATACCATACCATACCACACCACACCATACCACACCATACCACACCACACCAACCATACCAACATACCATACCACACCAAACCACACCATATCACACCATACCACACCACACATACATACCACACCATACCACACCACACCATACCACACACACACCATCCCACACCATACCACACCATACCACCCACACCATGCCATACCACACCATACCACACCACACCATACCACACCATACCACACCATACCACACTACTCATACCAACACACACCAACAACCACACCATACACACCCACACCACACCATACCACACCACACCATACACACCATAACCATACCACACCTTACCACACCATACCACACCATACCACACCAAACCATACCATACACACCATACCACATACCATACCACACCACACTATACCAACCACACTACACCATACCACACCACACTACACCATACCACACCATACCACCAATAATACCACACCATACCACACCATACCACACCACACCATACCACACCATACCACACCAACCATACCATCACCACACCATACCACACCATACCACACCATTCATACCATACCACACCATACCACACCACACCATATACCACCATACACCACACCAATACACCATACCATACCACACCATATACACCATACCACACCATACCACACCATACCACACCAACCTACACACCATAACCACACCATACCTACCACACCATAACACCAACCACACCATATACACCATACCACACCATAACACCATACCACACCATACCATACCCTACCACACCATACCATACCACACCATACCACACCACACCATACCAACCATACCACACCAAACCACACCATATCACACCTACCTCACCACATCATACCACACATACCATACCACACCAACACCATACCACACCATACCATACACACCACACCATACCATGCCATACCACACCACCAAACCACACCACACCATACCACACCATACCACACTACTCTATACCAACTACACACAAACCACACCATACACACCACACCATACCACACCACACCATACCATACCACACCATACCACACCACACCATACCACACCATACCACACCAACCACACCATACCATACACACCATACCACACCCACACCATACCATACCACACCATACCACACCACACTATACCACACATACCACAAAACACAACCACACTACACCATACCACACCATACCACCACACACCACACTATACCACACTATACCATACCACACCATACCATACCATACCACACCACACCATACCACACCATACCACCACACACCACACTAACCACACCATACCATACCACACCACACCACACTACACGATACCAGACTACACACACCACACCATACCACACATATACTAGACTACACACACACACCACACCATACCACACCACACACACACTACACCATACCACACCATACCACACCACACCACACCATATACCACACCATACCACACACTACACCATACCATACCATACTTTACCACACCACACCATACCACACCATCCCACACCATACCACACCACACAACACCACATCATCCCACACCATCCCACACCACACCACACCATCCCACACCACTCCACACCATACGGATATTGCTGATGACATCAGCTGAACGCCAACTCGAGGAGGTTGAACATATCTCAAAGATTAAAGCCTGCACGGATTTTACGTGTATGAGTGGTGAGTTCTTTGGCCTGGGATTGTCCGTTGACCTACATAGAGCTGCTTCCCTTCTTTCTTTCTCGCCATTGCCTTTGCTTTTGACTTTGCGACTTTTTGAATCTTGCCTGCTTACTTACTGCCTTTGATTTTGCTCTTTGCCTTGGATTTTTGTGCTTTTTTTATTCTCTTTGCTGCCTTTGCCTTGGAGTTTTTTGCTTTTTTGATTCTCTTTGCTGCCTTTTTGCCTTTGCCTTTGCCTTGGAGTTTTTGCTTTTTTGATTCTCTTTGCTGCCTTTGCCTTTGCCTTGGAGTTTTTGCTTCTTTGATTCTCTTTGCTGCCTTTGCCTTTGCCTTGGAGTTTTTGCTTTTTTGATTCTCTTTGCTGCCTTTTTGCCTTTGCCTTGGAGTTTTGTGCTTTTTTGATTCTCTTTGCTGCCTTTGCCTTTGCCTTGGAGTTTTGTGCTTTTTTGATTCTCTTTGCTGCCTTTTTGCCTTTGCCTGAGTTTTGTGCTTTTTTATTCTCTTTGCTGCCTTTGCCTTGGAGTTTTTTGCTTTTTTGATTCTCTTTGCTGCCATTTTGCCTTGGAGTTTTGTGCTTTTTTGATTCTCTTTGCTGCCTTTTGCCTTGGAGTTTTGTGCTTTTTTGATTCTTTGCTGCCTTTGCCTTTGCCTTGGATTTTTGTGCTTTTTTGATTCTCTTGCTGCCTTTTTGCCTTGATTTTTGTGCTTTTGGGGACAACAATGGATTCTCGACGTGATAGTAAGTACTTTTCCTCAACTTGGATAATTCTCTGTAAGCTAGTTATACAATTATACCTGTATACGTGGTCTCTGTCCTTTTTGAATTGGGGCTTTTCTTGGATAAAGGGAGTGTGCTTTGTAAGACAGGTGATGGCATCCCTTCAGGTTCAGCCATTCCAAAGCTGAGGAACAGGGGAGGAGGGAGGGGGGGGGGGCTGGGGGGGGGGGGGGGGTAGTAATAGAAGTAGTTGTGTAGTGGCTGTGGTTGTCAGAAGCTTTAGTATGAGTGATAGATCTACTTGATAAAAATAGTGTAGTAGTAGTAGTAGTAGTAGAAGTAGTAGTAGTAGTAGTAGTAGTAGTAGTAGTAGTAGTAGCTGTGGTAGTCAGAAGCTTTAGTAGAAGTGATAGATCTACTTGATTAAAAATAGTGTAGTAGTAGTCGTAGTAGTAGTAGTAGCAGTGGTAGTAAGAAGCTTTTGTAGAAGTGATAGATCTACCTGTTAAACATGTAGTAATAGTAGTGTTAGCTGTGGTAGTCAGAAGGTTTGGTAGAAGTAATAGATGTAGTAGTAGCAGTGGTAGTCAGAGGGTTTAGTAGAAGTGATAGATCTACTTGATAACATGTAGTAATCGTAGTAGTGGCTGTGGAAGTCAGAGGGTTTAGTAGAAGTGATAGATCTACTTGATAAAACACAGTAGTAGTTGTTGTTGTGGTAGTCAGAAGATTTTTAAGTGGAAGTGATAGATCTACTTGATTAAACACAGTAGTAGTAGTAGTAGTAGTAGTAGTAGTAGTAGTAGTAGTAGCTGTGGTAGTCAGAAGATTTTTAAGTGGAAGTGATAGATCTACTTGTTAAAAAATGAAGAGTTGTAGCAGTTTTTAAATGAACGAAGCAGTAGTGGTGGCCATAGTTGCAGAGAATGTGCTAACACTGTTTGGAGAAGAAGGAAGGGATCCACAGTCATTCTGCAATCAACAGTTCCCTCAAAGGATGACTGACTGCCATTTTGGCTCATCCTTCCCAGTTGTGTGTGTGTGGTGTGTGTGTGGTGTGTGTTGTGTGTGTGTGTGTGTGTGTGTGTGTGTGTGTGTGTGTGTGTGTGTGTGTGTGTGTGTGTGTGTGTGTAGTGTGTTTATTTTATATATTTATTTATTTGATTCTTTTATATCCAGGATAATGGAATAAGCACTCGTGTGGGGTTTTAAATTTTTTAAATATTTTTTTTACATCAAGTCCCCATGTGTATGCAGTTTTGTAAATCTTGTCATCTGCTCCCACCGGCACACAATGGCCTACTCTTACAAAAAGCGAACAGGATTTAACATGTACAAGATGTTCTGCGTGCTAACGCACTTGGGCCTCGGTTTATAGTCTCATTCGAAGGTGTGTGTGTGTGTGTGTGTGTGTGTGTGTGTGTGAAATCAAGGTAGATTTCTCAGCCTGCAATTTGGCTGCTCTCTCTGGGCAGAGCACATCACCACAAGAGCAGGCCACCCATGATTTTTTTTTTCTGTTCCTGTCTGCATGTGTGTTTGGTTTCATATCAGGGGGTTTTCCTACAGAATTTTGTCAGGGACAACTCTCTTGTTGCTGTTAAGTTCTTTCATGTGCAGTAAATGCATGTTGCACATGGGATCCCTGTTTATGGTCTCATCTGAAAGACTAGCACCCACACCACCACTCAGGGTCAAGTGGATGCCAGAAAAGCTCCAGGCTGGGGGTTCAATCTGGAGTTTTCACTGTCTAGGTAGGTCCTGTACCTCAGGAGTACCAGGCTACCTGTGTGTGGCAAAGTCGGGCTGGGTGTACTGTGTACTGTTAAAGCGCGGGAGCTAAATCACTGTAAATGTGCTTCGTTTG
>CM060339.1:38542438-38549938 GCA_030674155.1 Stramonita haemastoma | reverse complement strand
TCTCACAATATGAAGGCACCAAGAAGAAAGGTACCAATATACACATGTGTATGTAATAATGATCTTTACATTATGACAAAAGATGTAGGAGATGTTTTATTTTGGCTGTCATTTCACTTCATTTTTTGGGGGGTTGAAGATGTAACAATGAGCACGTGCAAGTGAGTTTAAAAAAAAAAAAAAAAGTTATTCTGCTATTTGGGGTCGGGACAGCTCAGTGGTCAGCGCGCTTGCTTTCCCTCAGTCAAGCTAAGCAGCGTCCAGCATGGTTACAAGTTGGATGGGTAACCGTTTGCATGCCTTGGCTTCAGTACGGTCCCCCACTTCACCCAGCTGTAAATGGGTACCTGCCCTCTTTAGGGTCAGGGAAGGTAAAGCAATGAGGGAGAGGAGATGGGCGCCACCCTCAATATGCTGGCCCCTAGAGAAGCTGAGGTCTCTGATGCCTCGCTCCCCTATGATGCCTAGGTTATGGGACACCTTTACCGTTACCTTTTACTTATTTGATAACTACTCTCTCTCTCTCTCTCTCTCTCTCTCTCTCTCTCTCTCTCTCTCTCTCTCTCCCCCCCTCTCCCCCTCCCTCCCTCCCTCCCTCCCTCCCTCCCTCTCCCTCCCTCCCTCCCCCTCCCTCTCCCTCTCGCTCTCTCTCTCTCTCTCTCTCTCTCTCTCTCTCTCTCTCTCTCCTCTCTCTCTCTCTCTCTCTCTCTCTCTTTCTCCCTCTCTTAATTCATAGTATTGTTTAAAGTAAGAAAGTAACTTTTTCATTCATTGTAAATTATGAGCATCTTACCCCCCAAAAAATTAACACAAACATTTGCATCACACTTAAAGAGATCTGTTTAACTTTCAGTTTTACTTTGTTTTTCTTTTGTTAGTATAAGATTTGCATTTAAAAAAGAATGTTTCCGAAGAAGTAATTTTTCTTTTATGTTTTTCAGTTTCATGAGGGAAGACAGAGCAGATGAACAAATTCTTCTCAGGCGTTTGCTATTTGAATTCAGCATTTTAACAGGAGAGAAAGGACAGGGACTGAGATGACTGAATACAGTATTGTTGTTGAGATGACTGAATACAGTATTGTTGTTGAGATGACTGAATACAGTATTGTTGTTGAGATGACTGAATACAGTATTGTTGATAGACAAAGTCCTCATTCAGTCAGTTTGAAGGCTGGACATAGCAGCTGTTTTATTTTTTAATGTTAGGACAAAATGTGAATGGATTTTATAGCTGCCAGACATAGTTGAGCATGACCCTGAAGTAGATGAAATAAGATTTTTCAAGCACCTCTTGTCATAGAAATGATTCAAAAGGGTAACTACACGTGCATGTGCGTGTGCACGCACACACACAGACACACACACACACACACACACACACACACACACACACACACACACACACACACACACACACACACACACACACACACACATTGAAAGTACAATGACTTTAAAAGATCACTTTTCCCTTTCATTTCACAGTTGCAGTTTCTTTTACTTGACACCAAACCTATTTCATGTATATATAGCATCAGTGTATCCCAAAAATTCACTTTCTCAATTTTTGATCTCCCCCCCCCCCCCCCCCCCCCCAAAAAAAAAAAAAAGGAGGTGGGGGGGGGCTTCCTTTTTTCTGAAATTGTATGGGAGAAAGGAGAGTGGACAGGTTGAATGGAGACAAGATTGCCCTCCCACATGAGCCAGGACACTTCCTGTGAAAAAAAACTGTGTTACTGATGTAACACCTTTTTGTTACCATTGTTTTGGGTTGTGGTCTCAGGGGTTGATATTTGTGGAAATGTCAAATGTATCTTGTTTTGGCTTGTGTTGCTTTCTTCTCTGCTGTATCCTTTCTATATATATAGAAAGGCAGAATGGGGTTTTAACGTGTGTGCAAGATGTTCTGCGTGCGTTCGCACACGGGGCCTCGGTTTATAGTCTCATCCAAAGGACTTACTTGTTGTTGCTTGTTACTGTTTTTTAAAAGAGAGGGGGGGGGGGGGGGGGGGGGGGGTTGCTATTCCCTAATCAGGGCAAGGGCTGAATGAAAAAAGAATGTGAATGCTTATCTGTCACCCATGAAAAAGAAGAACATTCATTCATTTATTCATTCATTTTCTCTCTCTCTCTCTCTCTCTCTCTCTCTCTCTCTCTCTCTCTCTCTCTCTCTCTCTCTCTCTCTCTCTCTCTCTCTCTCTCTCTCTCTTCTCTCTCTCTCTCTCTCTTCGCCCCCCCCCCCCCCCCAATGCTAACACACACACTCACCCATACATGTATGCGTGTGCACACACCAGCACATGAGCTCTTGTTGAATCATCCTTGGAATAAAGAAAGCGAAAACATAATGATTAAATAACACACACACGCATGCATGCATGCACACGCACACGCACACACGCACACACACACACACACACACACCACACACACACACACACACACACACACACACACACACACACACACACACACACACCACACACGCACACACACACACACACACACACACGCACGCACAGAGTTTACTTTTGTGAGAGACATCAGTGCCACAGATTACCTTCTCTTGATGTCAAAACAGGCCTGTTTCACTCGGTCACACTTGGAAAAAAACCAACAGACTGTAACGAACACTATGAAAAAACCCAACAGACTGTAGTGAACACTAGGTTTGAATGAGTGGACAACTGCTGTCAGTGTGAGGGGTTCTGTCGTTGAGATATCTGAAGAGAACTTTGGACTTTCTCCCCTCCCAGTCTGAGTATGCCTGACAGCAAGTGCCGATTTTATTGCCCATTTTAACAGTTTAATTTTAAGCCTATGCCATTAGAATGTTCATTGTAAGAGGGAAGGAAGGTGGCAGAATAATGAAGACATTCACCTGCCTAACATGTCAACTGTGAGGTTCTCGGTTCGATTCCTGGCCTTGCACTTTCTTCCCAGTTTCACAAGGCTCCATGTGCGAATGTACGCAGAACATCTGGCTTGCACATGAAAAGCCTGTTCCACCTTTCAGAAGAGTAGGCCATCGTGTACTGGCAGGAACGAATGACAGAATCTTAAAAACGCATGCACACAGGTGTCGTGTTCAGACACCATCCTCGAAGTTGGAATGCGGCTATCTAAAGGGTGGGGAAATGATGGCATGTGCAAAAATGTCACCTTTGGCGAATAGTTGACATGTAGCTAAGGACTAAAAAGAAAACAAGAACTAATCAGTGTATTGTTGATGGCATAAGTAGAACATTTTCCTGTTGAATTCAGCTTGGTGTTGCATTTGGTAGAAAGATAGACAAATAGATAGATAGATAGATAGATAGATAGATAGATAGATAGATAGATAGATAGATAGATAGATAGATAGACAGACAGACAGACAGACAGACAGACAGACAGACAGACAGACAGACAGACAGACAGACAGACAGACAGAGACAGACAGACACACAGACAGATAGGTCATACCTACATGCATTCCTGTACAAATGTCAGCACTTTAAAACTGAGCATTGCATCATCTTTTCCTCTGTCTGTTGGAAGCTACTTCAGTCCTAAATGCTGACTGCATCACTTTAACACAAAGTGCAAACCCAAAGCAGCATTGGATAATGGTTGTGATGGTTTTCTCTATCTGCATCACTTAACACAAAGTGCAAACCCAAAGCAGCATAGGACAGTGGTGTGATGCATGGTTTTCTCTATCTGCATCACTTAACGCAAAGTGCAAACCAAAAGCAGCATAGGACAGTGGTGTGATGCATGGTTTTCTCTATTCTTCAGGGTCGCCTCTCAGACACAACCTCAGTGATGGGGAAATTGAAGACAGACAGAGACAGAGGAGGCGACAGCTGGCCAGACAGCATCAGCACAATGGGTCAGGGGGTGAATGTGAGTGTGAAAGGTGTGTGAATCAGGTGGACAGGGCCAACATCGTAGAGGGTAGGGTACCAAGACCTCAGTCATCGCCTTTCAGCAACACGTTTTTGGCAGGTCCTATTCCCTCACTAGGTCTTTATTCTGCAGCAAACCCAGGGCCTCCCCTGGCCCACTCCACTCCAGTGTCGACACAGGGAGAGAGGGCGGCCTCTGCCACTGCCAGTGCCACTTCAGCAGCAGCAGCAGACAGCCACCAGGAGGATGACAACCTGTCCTACCTGCCCTGGCATACCCAGGTGTGTGTGTGTGTGTTAACGTGTGTGTGTGTTAACGTGTGTGTGTGTTAGTGTGTGTGTGTTGTGTGTGTGTGTTAGTGTGTGTGTGTTAGTGTGTGTGTGTGTGTGTGTGTGTGTGTGTGTGTTAGTGTGTGTGTGTTAGCATGCGTGTGTTTGTGTTTATCTTTATCATCTAAAATGTGTTATTTTGAGGATAGTGAATAAGCGCTACACTATGTATCTACGTCCAGTCCCCATGTGCTTACAGTTTTGTAATCTTCATTGGTTCCCACTGGCAGGCCCGGGTCTACTCTTCCCAAAGACAAAACCTGTTTTAACAAGGGAGCAGGCTGTTGTGTTTGTGTTGGCACACAGCACAGGACCTGGGTTTACAATCTCATCCGAAGATGGGGAGTGGAGTTGGCACTGATGTTAACTGCAGGGAAAATACCCGTGACTGGGTGTGTGGATGGGGGCTGGAACCTGGGCTGTCAGTTGACAAGTGCAGTGCACTGTGTGTGCGTTTTGATAAAGATTTGACATGGATTTGGAGTGGTGAAATATGTTTAGGCATCTATAAAAATGGCCATAGGCCTGTTGAAGAGACCTTTCACAGTCATCATCAAATGCTGATTTTACATTTCTGAATATGCCGATGGAGGGCATTTTTTAAAGAAAAAATGTGGTTAAAAAAAAGTTTTTTTCAGAGACGTATTAGTGATATTTTCACCACACAGACATTGACCATTTTTGCTGAATTTGGTTATAAATGCATTCAGGTTCATCCTAGAAAACAAAGTGCCGATTCTTCTCTGTGTGAAAACATTCACAGAGGTTTTTGAACTGCTCACTAATCATAGACTGTCTGTATTATTTGCAAATCTGCTAAAAAAAAAAAAGTCTGATCTAGTGGGAGTGCGAGTGTTTTGATATATTAAAAATGCACATGTGTCTATGAAGATATGATATTGAAACTTTTTCTAAGTGTTTCAACAAAGTGGAGTCAATAATTTATTCATGCGTGTGCTAGTCCATGGTCTTTCCTGTCGTGTTTGACTGTCAGTGTTGTATAGTATTGTATTGTATCTGTTGTGTTTGACTGTCAGTGTTGTGTTGTATTGTATTGTATCTGTTGTGTTTGACTGTCAGTGTTGTATTGTATTGTATTGTATCTGTTGTGTTCGACTGTCAGTGTTGTATTGTATTGTATCTGTTGTGTTCGACTGTCAGTGTTGTATTGTATTGTATCTGTTGTGTTTGACTGTCAGTGTTGTATTGCATTGTATTGTATCTGTTGTGTTTGACTGTCAGTGTTGTGTTGTATTGTATCTGTTGTGTTCGACTGTCAGTGTTGTATTGCATTGTATTGTATCTGTTGTGTTCGACTGTCAGTGTTGTATTGTATTGTATCTGTTGTGTTTGACTGTCAGTGTTGTGTTGTATTGTATGTATCTGTTGTGTTCGACTGTCAGTGTTGTATTGTATTGTATCTGTTGTGTTCGACTGTCAGTGTTGTATTGCATTGTATTGTATCTGTTGTGTTTGACTGTCAGTGTTGGTATTGTATTGTATCTGTTGTGTTCGACTGTCAGTGTTGTATTGTATTGTATCTGTTGTGTTCGACTGTCATGTGTTTGTATTGTATTGTATCTGTTGTGTTTGACTGTCAGTGTTGTATTGTATTGTATCTGTTGTGTTCGACTGTCAGTGTTGTATTGTATTGTATCTGTTGTGTTTGACTGTCAGTGTTGTATTGTATTGTATCTGTTGTGTTTGACTGTCAGTGTTGTATGTATTGTATTGTATCTGTTGTGTTCGACTGTCAGTGTTGTATTGTATTGTATCTGTTGTGTTCGACTGTCAGTATTGTATTGTATTGTATTGTATCTGTTGTGTTTGACTGTCAGTGTTGTATTGTATTGTATCTGTTGTGTTCGACTGTCAGTGTTGTATTGTATTGTATCTGTTGTGTTTGACTGTCAGTGTTTGTATTGTATTGTATTGTATCTGTTGTGTTTGACTGTCAGTGTTGTATTGTATTGTATCTTGTTGTGTTCGACTGTCTGTGTTGTATTGTATTGTATTGTATCTGTTGTGTTCGACTGTCAGTGTTGTATTGTATTGTTGTATCTGTTGTGTTTGACTGTCAGTGTTGTATTGTATTGTATCTGTTGTGTTTGACTGTCAGTGTTGTTATTGTATTGTATTGTATCTGTTGTGTTCGACTGTCAGTGTTGTATTGTATTGTATTGTATCTGTTGTGTTTGACTGTCAGTGTTGTATTGTATTGTATTGTATCTGTTGTGTTTGACTGTCAGTGTTGTATTGTATTGTATTGTATCTGTTGTGTTTGACTGTCAGTGTTGTATTGTATTGTATCTGTTGTGTTTGACTGTCAGTGTTGTGTTGTATTGTATTGTATTGTATTGTGTGATTGCCGTGCATGGGTTGATGATGCTACCATGGCTTTGATGTTGACAGGAGGGATTTATGTGATGTCCCCCGGTATTGTAATGTAATGTATTGTAATGTATTGTATTGTAATGTGTTGTGTTGACAGGAGGGCCTGTATGTGATGTCCCCCAGTATTGTATTGTAATGTATTGGTGTTGTGTTGACAGGAGGGCCTGTATGTGATGTCCCCCAGTATTGTATTGTAATGTATTGTAATGTATTGTGTTGTGTTGACAGGAGGGCCTGTATGTGATGTCCCCCAGTATTGTAATGTATTGTAATGTATTGTAATGTATTGTGTTGTGTTGACAGGAGGGCCTGTATGTGATGTCCCCCAGTATTGTAATGTATTGTAATGTATTGTAATGTATTGTAATGTATTGTGTTGACAGGAGGGCCTGTATGTGATGTCCCCCAGTATTGTATTATAATGTATTGTATTATAATGTATTGTATTGTAATGTATTGTAATGTATTGTGTTGACAGGAGGGCCTGTATGTGATGTCCCCCAGTATTGTATTATAATGTATTGTAATGTATTGTAATGTATTGTATTGTAATGTATTGTAATGTATTGTGTTGACAGGAGGGCCTGTATGTGATGTCCCCCAGTATTGTATTATAATGTATTGTATTATAATGCATTGTAATGTAATGTATTGTATTGTAATGTATTGTGTTGACAGCAAGGTCTCTACGTGATGTCTCCCAAGCCTGGGCCCAGCAAGGCCCCTGTGGAACAAGGTCCTTCTGCAAATCCAGCAGCAGTGAGTGTGTGTGTGCGTGCGTGCGTGTGTGTGTGTGTGTCTTTGATTTTACGTATGTACACTTAAAGTGATATTAGACGTACAGTGTGTGTGTGTGTGTGTGTGTGTGTGTGTGTGTGTGTATG
>CM060339.1:38532438-38537438 GCA_030674155.1 Stramonita haemastoma | reverse complement strand
ATGTGCATATGCTCATATGTGTGTGTCTGTGTGTGTGCATGTATGTTTTTGTGCACGCACGCATGTTTGTGTCTTGTGATATGGTCCTGAAATTAGAAAGTGTAAACAAATCGTAATCAGTGACATTTTCCGATCTTTCCTTTTTTTCCCCCAATATATCTTTTGCTGTGTATGGTAGTCTATGGTGTTTGATAAGCACTCTGTGTTTGTCGGTGTTGTACAGTGTCAGTGCCTTTCATGGCCTTATGACACTGTGTGTGTCAGTGTTGTACAGTGTCATGGCCTGATGACACTGTGTGTGTCAGTGTTGTGCAGTGTCAGTGTTAAGCAGTGTCAGTGTTGTGCAGTGTGTCAGTGTTGTACAGTGTCAGTGCCTTTCATGGCCTGATGACACTGTGTGTGTCAGTGTTGTACAGTGTCAGTGTTGTGCAGTGTCGGTGTTGTGCAGTGTCAGTGCCTTTCATGGCCTGATGACACTGTGTGTGTGTGTGTGTGTGTGTGTGAGTTGTACAGTGTCAGTGTTGTTCAGTGTTGTACAGTGTGTCAGTGTTGTACAGTGTGTCAGTGTTGTACAGTGTGTCAGTGTTGTACAGTGTGTCAGTGTTGTACAGTGTGTCAGTGTTGTACAGTGTGTCAGTGTTGTGCAGTGTGTCAGTGTTGTGCAGTGTGTCAGTGTTGTGCAGTGTGTCAGTGTTGTGCAGTGTCAGTGTTGTGCAGTGTCAGTGCCTTTCATGGCCTGATGACACTGTGTGTGTGGTGAGTGTTGGACAGTGTCAGTGTTGGACGTGTTATACAGTGTCAGTGTTGTGCACTGTCAGTGTTGGACACTGTCAGTGTTGGACACTGTCAGTGTTGTACAGTGGCCTGATAACAGAGCCTTGGCCTTGCACTGTGTGCAGGAAGAGGACTCCACATTGCCCTCTGTGTGGGAGTTCTATGTCAGGCCTCAGCCTTACGCCCAGTCAGGCATGCTGAAAATACAGGAGGCCACCACCTCTCCTTCTCCTCCTCGCAAGAGGAGAAGGAAGACCCATGGCACTGCCACTGCCTCAGCCACTGCCACCGCTACTGCCACCTCCACTGCCACCGCTACTGTCACTGTCACTGCCACTGCTACTGCGTCAGCAAGGCCAGCAGGTGTCACTGTGGAGCACCTGCCTTCTTTTATGGGGCAGTTGCGGGTCAGTAAACAGGCCAAGTGTGTGTCTGTGTGCCTGTGTGTGTGTTCTTTTGGTTAATGTAAAATCTGTTACTTTTAAATCTGGTAGCGCTGAATTTACAGCAAGGGGCTCAGTGCTGCTGGCTGAATTAACATTGGCCAGTGTCGTTTTGAAGCAGTTAAAAAAGTTAAAGTCTGTCCGGTGCCTAAGGCTCATCAGGCCGGTGCTTATCCCGGTTTCTGTGGCGTTAAGTGACTGAGAGTCATAGACTCTCCCCCTGGATAGGACGCCAGTCTATCACAGGGTTAACCCCCAACACAAGGTTGGTACCCCTTTTACACCTGGGTGGGGTGAGAAAATAGCCGTAAAGTGCCTTTTCCAAGGGCACAACACCATAGCCGAAAGCTAGGATCAAACCCGCAACCTTTAGATTACCGAGTTCAACGCCCTAACCACTAGACTACAGCGGCGGCTGTTTTGAAGCAGTGTGGGGTAAAAAGAAAAATCCTTGATATTGAAATGGGACACGCCACCACAAAGTGAGTCACTTAGCACCCAACCCACTATTCCCCTGGGAGCCATTTTAGGGAGGTGGGGGTCAAGTTATTGATTTTGATATTTTGATTGATTGTAAAACTATAGTCATTTTTCTACCTTGTAATAAAATAGCAAGTAATAATTTTGTTTCCTTTCCCTTTTAAAGGTGTTTTAGAAATGCCCTCATTCTGACTACCTTTTATAATGCTAAACTTGCCAATTTCTCTATTTGTCTTTTCCTGCAGTTTATCATTTCAACTTGAAATAACTTTTCATAGAATTGTCCGATTTTCAATCTGTTTTTGTGTGTGTGTGTGTGTGTGTGTGTGTGTTGTGTGTGTGTGTGTGTGTGTGTGTGTGTGTGTGTGTGTGTGTAAGTGTGTGTGTGTGTGTGGTGGTTTGCTTTTTTTTGTTTTGATATTTTTGTGTTTTTGCTGTGTCGTTTTCATTAGCTGGTTTATTATTGTTGTTGCTGTTCGAGTTTTCAGCTATATTTTCATTTTATTTTAAATGAAAAATTTCTTGTTGTCCCTGATAAGGGAAGGCACTGGATAATTATTTATTCTTTTCGGAATAAAAAATTTTACTTGATATCCCCCCCCCCCCCTTGCTCGCTCTCTCTCTGTCTCTCTCTTGTCTCTCTCTGTCTCTGTCTCTGTCTCTGTCTCTCTCTGTCTCTGTCTCTCTCTCTCTCTCTCTCTCTCTCCTCTCTCTCTCTCTCTCTCTCTCTCTCTCTCTCTCTCTCTCTCTCTCTCTCTCTCTGTGATACAAATTGAAATGGAATTTCCATCACAGTACTTGTTTGTCCTGTCCAGATAGTGTGTTTCATTGCTGTGCTGGGGAAGGTAGGCAGGTGTTTAATGATGATGACTGTGACTGTGTGCAGGAGGAAGAGGTGTCAGAGATATCCTTGCCGAGCTTGTCGGCTGTCCGTGCTCCACTACCTCTTTCGGTAAGTGTCTGTGTGTGTATTTATTTTATTAATCATCAAATCTATGGCCCGACCTAGAGTAGAGAAGGATGACTACCACCACCTCAAAAGAGAAGACCAAGTCACAATTCTAAGACTCCGCACTGGGCACAACAGGCTAAACCACCACATGTCCACAAAACTGAAACTTGCTCCTTCTCCCCTGTGTGCCTGTGGTAAAGAAAGCTGTACGGCCCACGAGAGGAGCTGGAAAGGACATGCCATTATTTTTCCCAGACACATCTGACTGTGTAAAGCGAACGAGAGAAGAAGAAGGAGAATTTTATTTTATTTATTTAGTTAATTATTGTTATGTCAAGGATACTGGAATAAGCACTAGTGTGCCTTTTTACGTCCAATCCCCATGTGTATGCAGTTACGTATATTTTGTCATTTGTTCCTATTGACGCACAATAGCCTACTCTTTCCAAAAACGGAATGGGTTTTAATGTGTGCGCAAGATGTTCTGCGTTTGTGCGCACATGAGGTCTTGGCTGATAGTCTTGCCTCAAGGACCTTTTGGGGGAGTGCAGTTAGCACTTACGGTAACTGATGTGTGTGTGTGCGTGCATGTGTGTATTATGCATGTCTGCGTGTACACATATGTGTGTGTGTGGTGTGCATGCACACTTGTGTGTTTACATTGAAATGATATTGAAACTGTTTCCGAGTGTTCCAACATAGTAGAATGAACAGTTTACTCATGTGTGTGCTAGCCCGTGGTCTTTCCTGTTGTGTTGTTTGTCATTGTTGTGTTGCGTTGTATGGTGTTGTGTGATGGCTGTGCATGGGATGATGACGCTACCTTGGCTGTTGACAGGACGAGGAGGAGACGGCTCCCAGGCCCTGATATTTCCTGTTGTGTTTGTCATTGTTGCGTTGCCTTGTATGGTGTTGTGTGATGGCTGTGCATGGGATGATGACGCTACCTTGGACTTGGCTGTTGTCAGGAAGAGGAGGAGAGGTCTCCCAGGCCCTGATATTTCCTGTTGTGTTTGTCATTGTTGTGTTGCGTTGTATGGTGTTGTGTGATGGCTGTGCATGGGATGATGACGCTACCTTGGACTTGGCTCTTGACAGGAAGAGGAGGAGAGGTCTCCCAGGCCCTGGTATTTCCTGTTGTGTTTGTCATTGTTGCGTTGCGTTGTATGGTGTTGTGTGATGGCTGTGCATGGGATGATGACGCTACCTTGGACTTGGCTGTTGACAGGAAGAGGAGGAGAGGTCTCCCAGGCCAGGGCCCAGCGGGTCAGCTGAGAAGCCAGCTCCATCTGTATCGTCAGCAACAGTGAGTTTGTGTTTATTCTGTTCTTTTGTATCAAGGATAATGGGATAAGACACACTTGTGCTTTTTTACATCCAGTCCCCGTGAGTATGCAGTTTTGTAAATGTCGTCTGTTCCCACCAGCACATGATGGCCTACTCTTACGAAAAGCGGAACAGGATTTAACGTGTGCGCAAGATGTTCTGCGTGGGTTCACACTCGGGGTCTCGGTTTATAGTCTCATCGGAAGGACTTTGAGGGAGATTGGAGTCGGCACTGATGTTAACACTGAGTGTGTGTGTGTGTTTTTCTTTTGAGGAGAATGAAATAAGCACTTGTGTGCTTTTTTATATCCAGTCCCCATGTGTCAGCATTTGTGTGAATTCAGTCACCTGTGTTTACAGGCACACATTGCCATATTCTTCCAAAAAGCAGAACGAGTTTTAACATTTGCACAAGATTTTTTTTTTTTGTTCTTTTGCTGCCTCGTCCTCTGTGACATCCCCATACTGCTGTTCCCACACCGCTCATTTCAATCTCCCGCCACAGCCATACCCAGATTCGTTGTGTCTCATCCCTGGGATCGGCAGTCCACAGGGAGCCCATCAATATTAGGCCGCCGTGGGGCCACCAGCCAGAGGGGCCCTGCACTTCTGCTGAGTCACTTTAGTGGTGTTCAGTGGTGCCAGTTCTGATCTAAAATAGGAGGAGAGGTTACTCCCTGGCCCTGGTATTTCTGATGTGTTTGTCATTTGTTGGTTTGCGTTGCGTTGTATGGTTTCGTTGTGTGATTGGCTGTGCAATGGGGAATGATTGACGTACCTTGGACTTGGCTGTTGACAGGAAAAGGCAGAGGAAGGAGAGGTTTTCCCATGGGCAAGGAGGAAGGTCTCCAGGCCAGGGCCCAGCGGGGGGTCAGCTGAGAAGGCCAGGCTCCCTCTGTATTCGTCAGCATTCAGCAACAGTGAGTTTGTGTTTATTCTGTTCTTTTGGTATCAAGGATAATGGGATTAATAAGCACACTTGTGTTTTGACATCGAAGTCCCGTGAGATGCAGTTTTGTAAATGT
>CM060339.1:38517797-38532338 GCA_030674155.1 Stramonita haemastoma | reverse complement strand
AAATGGCCACACTGAGGAAAACGACAGATTGACCAGTCAGAGAAATGGCCACACTGAGGAAAACGACAGATTGACCAGTCAGAGAAACGGCCACACTGAGGAAAACGACAGAGAGTGACAAGGAAGAAGGGATAGACCAAGAGAAGAGCTGACTATGGGATTCCAGGAGACAGTTTGTACCAGGGGACAGAATGTACCAGGGGACAGTTTGTACCAGGGGACAGTTTGTACCAGCAGACAGTTTGTACCAGCAGACAGTTTGTACCAGCAGACAGAATGTACCAGCAGACAGAATGTACCAGGGGACAGTTTGTACCAGCAGACAGAATGTACCAGCAGACAGAATGTACCAGCAGACAGTTTATACCAGCAGACAGAATATACCAGCAGACAGAATGTACCAGCAGACAGAATGTACCAGCAGACAGAATGTACCAGGGGACAGTTTGTACCAGCAGACAGTTTGTACCAGCAGACAGAATGTACCAGCAGACAGTTTGTACCAGGGGACAGTTTGTACCAGCAGACAGAATGTACCAGGGGACAGTTTGTACCAGCAGACAGAATGTACCAGCAGACAGAATGTACCAGCAGACAGTTTGTACCAGCAGACAGAATGTACCAGCAGACAGTTTGTACCAGCAGACAGAATGTACCAGCAGACAGTTTATACCAGCAGACAGTTTGTACCAGCAGACAGAATGTGAAGGAGGAAGAGAATTGGCAGGCAGAGCAAGGAAAGGCCATTGTGCAGACAGACAGACAGAGAGCCAGGAGAATTGCTGCAGGAAAAATGAACAGACAGGGAGGCCACAGTCAGCTGTGTATGTACAGTCAGGTGTAGAGAAAGAAAGAAAGCACTTAGTACTGGACAGACTTCTTTGTGTTTGTGTTGAATGAATGAATGAGTGAGGAGTGTGGAATGCTGGGGTGTAGTAGTTAGCTGTGTGGTGCAGTAAGGGTGTGGTGTGTGAGAGAAAGGAGTGAGAATGAAAGCCATGTTGTTTAACATCTGAAAATCACTGCTTGTGGGAAAGTGCCATCACCAGAGGTGTCAAGCAGGCAGGCAAAGTGCTGTCTCTGCCAGCCTCTGGCTCCACACCTGATGGTCCGGAGTCTGGTCTGCTGTCTTCACTGTCTCTCATGGGGTGAGGGCTTCAGCCCCAGTGATGTGCTGGGTCAGCAGGACTGTGTATCATTGGCTGGGCTGGGGCAGAGGGAGGGGCACTGTCCTCAGCTGACAGGGGTCTGGGTTGGGTCAGGGCAGGGCAGGGCTGTCCCTGGCATTGCTGTCAGCTGCAGACCTGTGCACCCGCCATAGTTTCTGTGTCTGTATCAGAAAAAAGTTAGAAAATATGGAAATACGATTTCACTTATCAGAATCCGATTTTTCTCAACAACAACAACAAAAATTGTTGCCAGCTATTGTTCAGAGACTTTTAGTTCCCTTACATTGTGTTGTAGGCTAGAGTTCAGAAACAAGTCTTTCCTTACTGCGTTGTGAAGTCGATGTACATGCACACAGCACTACCTTTATAACATGGCGGAATGGGGTGGGGATTTGGGAAAAACTGACACACTAGCAAAGAAAGATGCGGAGTAAACGCAAAGTGATGTTAACAGGCCAGGATAGTGTTAGAAGAGGTACATTTGAGGATGTAGATGCACGAACAGTAACATTGGCTGTTCATTTTGCCAAGTAAGGTGTGTAACGATTGAAGAAGAAAGCATTTAAAAAAAATAGCAGAAAGAAGTTTGTCTATATTTTTCCTGTTAAAGAAGCGTGTTGCAAACAACACACTAAAATTCAGAAACTCTGGAAACTACTGAAAATTGCCATGAAAATGCAGAGATCCGTAGAATGGGGTGCACAGGTCTGTAGCAGCAGTCGTCTCTCCATCTGCCACACACAGCACAGGACCTGCACTGAAACAGGAGGGAAAAGAAGACAAGTGCTGCACAGGAATGGGAATGACAGGAATGGGAATGACAGGAGATGACAGCAATGGGAATGTCAGGCTGACAGGAATGGGAATGCCAGGCTGACAGGAGGTGACAGCAATGGGAATGTCAGGCTGACAGGAGATGACAGCAATGGGAATGCCAGGCTGACAGAAGATGACAGCAATGGGAATGTCAGGCTGACAGGAATGGGAATGTCAGGCTGACAGGAATGGGAATGACAGGAGATGACAGCAATGGGAATGCCAGGCTGACAGGAGATCACAGGAATGGGAATGTCAGGCTGACGGGAATGGGAATGCCAGGGTGACAGGAATGGGAATGCCAGGCTGACAGGAGATGACAGCAATGGGAATGCCAGGCTGACAGGAGATGACAGCAATGGGAATGCCAGGCTGATAGGAGATGACAGCAATGGGAATGCCAGGCTGACAGGAATGGGGATGCCAGGATGACAGGAATGGGAATGAGAGGAGATGACAGCAATGGGAATGCCAGGCTGACAGGAGATGACAGGAATGGGAATGCCAGGCTGACAGGAATGGGAATGCCAGGCTGATAGGAGATGACAGCAATGGGAATGCCAGGCTGACATGACAGGAATGGGAATGCCAGGCTGACAGGAATGGGAATGCCAGGCTGATAGGAGATGACAGCAATGGGAATGTCAGGCTGACATGACAGGAATGGGAATGCCAGGCTGACAGGAATGGGAATGCCAGGCTGATAGGAGATGACAGCAATGGGAATGTCAGGCTGACAGGAATGGGAATGTCAGGCTGACAGGAAATGATGGGAATGCCAGGCTGACTGGAGATGACAGGAATGGGAATGCCAGGCTGACAGGAGATGACAGCAATGGGAATGCCAGGCTGACAGGAGATGACAGCAATGGGAATGCCAGGCTGACAGGAGATGACAGCAATGGGAATGCCAGGCTGACAGGAGATGACAGCAATGGGAATGCCAGGCTGACAGGAGATGACAGCAATGGAATGTCAGGCTGACAGCAATGGGAATGCCAGGATGACAGCAATGGGAATGCCAGGATGACAGCAATGGGAATGCCAGGATGACAGCAATGGGAATGCCAGGATGACAGATGACAGGAATGGGAATAACAGGCTGACAGGAGATGACAGCAATGGGAATGTCAGGCTGACAGGAGATCACAGGAATGGGAATGTCAGGAATGGGAATGCCAGGCTGACAGGAGAAAGAAGCAGCCCTGGTCCTCAGTGCTCAGAGGGCTGCCTGCCCTCTCCCCTGCACAAGTGGGATTGTGGAGAGACAGGGAAAGCAAAAGCCTGCCCGGCCTCTGCGGAAGGAGTCTGTACTGGTAGCTAGTAGGGCTGCGTCTGGTCCGGCTCCAAAACTCCAAACCCTGGTGTGTGGTAAGTGTGATTTCTGCCCTACACACAGGGAACAGTCACCTTTGCTGGAGTCCATTTTAGTTATTTAATTTTATACCACTTTACGTCACAGCAGATTTCTCTGCGTGAAATTCGGGCTGCTCTCCTTCCCAGGGGAGAGCGTGTTGCCATAAGTGCAGGGCCTACCCATTATTTGTTTTCCCCCTCAGGGATGGTGTCTAAACACGACACCTGCGTGCATGCTGGTTTTTTTTTAATGATTTTTTTCATCCGCTCCTACCAGTACAAGATGGCCTGCTCCTCTGAAAGGCAGAACGGGGTTTTAACATGTGCGCAAGATGTTCTGCGTGCGTTCGCACACGGGGTCTCGGTTTATAGTCTCATCCGAATGACAGCAGATGTCCATGATGATGTTCTGGGTTCCATCAGGATTCTGAAGAAACAGCATCTGTTAACTGCTGTGCAGAGAGTGAGAGTTTGGCAAGCATGAACACCATGCATGTACACACACACACACGTGCATACACACACCCAGCCTGTGGTGGCCTGGTGTTGACTGCAATCTGTAGCAGGGACCAACATGTAGAGAGTGTGCTCACAGTCAGTGACTGATTGTGGTCTGTAGCAGGGACCACCATATAGAGAGTGTGCTCACAGTCAGTGACTGATTGTGGTCTGTAGCAGGGACCACCATATAGAGAGTGAGCTCATGGTTCTGGTCAGTGACTGACAGAGGTCTGTAGCAGGGACCAACATATAGAGAGTGTGCTCACAGCCAGTGACTGACAGAGGTCTATAGCAGGGACCAACATATAGAGAGTGTGCTCACAGCCAGTGACTGACAGAGGTCTGTAGCAGGGACCAACATATAGAGAGTGTGCTCACAGCCAGTGACTGACAGAGGTCTATAGCAGGGACCAACATATAGAGAGTGTGCTCACAGCCAGTGACTGACAGTGGTCTGTCGTTACCTCCCCCTGCTGCTGTGTTCAGGGCTGTCAGCTTCACATGGCATGGCATGGACAAAATGGCATGCACATGGGGACTGGATGTAAAAAATTTTAAAAGCACATGGAAGCTTTTCCGGTATCCACCAATTAGAAGAAGAAGTAAAGATGGCAGCACATTGGCTCTCTGCCAGTCTTTCCTCCCAGGCCTTAAGGGAGAGAGGGGGTGTGCCACTTGTGGTGTGCCAGTCTCTTGGCATGGCACACGGTCAGCTTTATTCCTTCGTTTCTGTAGGCTTTCACTTCATCATGCTCATGCGCTTCTTTTGCAGGTTTCACTCTTTGTGTTTCTTCTGTTGCAGGTTGCACTTCATTCTAATTTTTTTTCTGTTTCAGGTTTCAGTTCATGCTCAGTACATGTTGATGTTGTTGTGGACGTTCATTGTTACTCCATGACTCACTCCTGCTTGTGCCTCCCTCACCCAGCTCCTCTGGCAGTTACTCAGACAGGGACTTTTCCTTCTCCCTCCCTCCCTTTTCCTGTCCAGTGTCCAGTTTAGTGGCAGGATATTCAGATGGTGACACCACTTGTGTGTTGGAAAAATCAGAGACATGACTTGTGCCGGGATGTTGGACACAGTGAAGTAAATCACAGCCTTGCCCTATGAAAGGCTGTCTGACAGCAGTACAGGACAGCACAGCTGTGGGAAAGGCTGTCTGACAGCAGTACAGAACAGCACAGCTGTGGAGAGGACAGGGGCTGTCAGAACTAGCGGACATTTGAGATTGGAACAGATGGCCCTGACAGGGGGAGAAGAAGCGCGGTGAAGTGAGGAGCAGGGTTTGACCTACCTGCCTCTGAGGGCTGTGGCTACTGGCTGACTGACTGACTCTATCTGTCCTTGGGGCTGTGTCTACGGCTGGGTCTACTATGGCTGGGTCTATGGCTGGGCGAGTCAGGTGGGGGTGGGCATAGGTGGTTCTCGCAAGCGGGGGGCATCATGCTTGGCTCGCACAGGCGAGTTCCTGGCTGGCCCGTCCTGGGAGCCACTGCGCCCTCCTCTACTGGCAAAATGTAGCCCAGTGCTGCCTGTCGCATTCTTAGGCTGTGGTGATGATATGAAGATGAGGACAGACAGGTGCTGGAGGGCCAGGCTGGGGTCCTGGTTTGCTGCTGTTTCTTTTTAGTTCAGTTTTCTTTGGTTTTCTCCTTTTCTTTGTTTATTTTCAGTCTGTTTTGTTCTCTCCTTCATATTTTCTTCTTAACTTTTTGTTTGTATTTTTTTTCTGATGGACATACCTTTATTTCTGCTGACTTTCTCCTTCCTTTTGATTTTTCAGTACCTGAGTTTTCAGTCTGTGCTCTCCTTTGTTTCAGAGATTTTTTCTGTCTATGCCTGAGTTGCTCTTCTCCTGTCGTTTTGTTGGACCTGCCATAGCTTAGTGAACCTGCCATAGCTTAGCTTAGTTAACCTCAAAGTTAGTTAAGGTTAAAGTGATACCAAAATTACACGGAGACCCTACCCTACTGGAAAGAAAACGGGTGTGTTGCTGCTGCTGTAATACTGCCCCCCCCCCCCATTCCTTAGTACTGAAGTCTGCAAAATCAGACTGGGCACTGAAGTGACCTGTGCATTGACCTGTGGTGACATTGTTCACGATGCAGTGGTTCACCCACCATTAAGGTAGCTGCATTCCTACTTCGGGGATAAGAAAAGTTTATTATGATTAAAAGTCAAGCTGAAAAAGGACATTTTTTTGTGATCAGTTTTACAGCAGCAACACCACATCGGTTTCTTTCCCTTTTGGATTATCAACACTTTATGCACTGGGTAGAGATTAGAGTAGTTACTTTTTGGACTGGATTGCTTTGATGACAAAATTTTAGAAGGTTAGGAGTAGGTTGTCATTTGCCTACGAAAAACCCTGGACACGAGAGAGAATGTGTGAGTGAATGTTGTGCTGTCCTCCATGTTTCCACTTTTTCTCTATTTTCAATTTTTGATGTTTTAAAATGTAAATAGTATATGGATTTCAATTTTTGATGTTTAAAAATGTAAATAGTATATGGATTTCAATTTTTGATGTTTAAAAATGTAAATAGTATATGGATTTGCTAATGGTGTAAATATGATAATGAGGGATATGGTGATATTTAGAGATGGGTTACTGATAATGATGTACATATTGATGTTGTGCAGCAGTGCTGCTTGTGTAGTGAATGTTTTAAAATTTTCAGTTTCATGTTACAGGCTCGACCCTAGAATTACTCCCCCTTGCAGATGAGTAGCCTGTGCTAGTTCGAGGCGCACAGGTTGGTGGGTGAACATCATGTTTATCAGCTTGATGATATTGTAGTGGAGAGAGAGAGAGAAGACTGCATCAGGTGAAGGCTGTTTATCAGCTTTATGATATTGTAGTGGAGAGAGAGAGAAGACTGCATCAGGGGAAGGCTGTTTATTAGCTTTATGATATTGTAGTGGAGAGAGAGAAGACTGCATCAGGTGAAGGCTGTTTATCAGCTTTATGATATTGTAGTGGAGAGAGAGAGAGAAGACTGCATCAGGTGAAGGCTGTTTATCAGCTTTATGATATTGTAGTGGAGAGAGAGAGAGAAGGCTGCATCAGGTGAAGGCTGTTTATCAGCTTTATGATATTGTAGTGGAGAGAGAGAAGACTGCATCAGGTGAAGGCTGTTTATTAGCTTTATGATATTGTAGTGGAGAGAGAGAAGACTGCATCAGGTGAAGGCTGTTTATTAGCTTTATGATACGGACTGCATATCGATAAGAACACTGTCTCTTTGCTCAAATAAACTTTATTCCAACATTGACCACGGTTCTGTAACCAAAGAAAAGAAAAGGGAAACTGTTGACTAGCAGCATCTGGCAACACGGAACTGAGTTGACATTCAAATATCAAGTCGAACGTAAAAGAATAAAGATACTAGCAGACAGGAGAGTATTGCCTGAGAAATTTGCGGTTGTGCAGGGTGACTCTTCCTGAGCCATCCACTTTCATCACGTACCGGTCGAATTGGCGAACTTCGATCACTGTCCCGGTCTTGTTCCATTTCAGTGGGTGGGGTCGGTCTTGTTCCATTTCAGTGGGTGGGGTCGGTCTTGTTCCATTTCAGTGGGTGGGGTCGGTTTTGTTCCATTTCAGTGGGTGGGTCGGTCTTGTTCCATTTCAGTGGGTGGGGTCGGTCTTGTTCCATTTCAGTGGGTGGGGTCGGTCTTGTTCCATTTCAGTGGGTGGGGTCGGTCTTGTTCCATTTCAGTGGGTGGGGTCGGTCTTATTCCATTTCAGTGGGTGGGGTCGGTCTTGTTCCATTTCAGTGGGTGGGGTCGGTCTTGTTCCATTTCAGTGGGTGGGGTCTGACTTGATTCTGGATGCTGTGGATGTAGTCTCCCACTCTGAGGGTGGTAGTCGTTTCATCCTGACGGACCATCGTTCCCAGTGTCGCATGTGACAGTTGCGGGGGGCGGACTCCCATGCGGCCAGTGTTTGGTGCCATGTGCGGTGTGGCTGGTAATGTCCTGGGGTATGGGGATGAAATCCCTGATTGGGTGGCCGAAGATACACATGTATGGCAGGGGACAGACAGTTTGGTGTGGGGGAGGAATGGGGATGAAATCCCTGATTGGATGGCTGAAGATACACATGTATGGCAGGGGACAGACAGTTTGGTGTGGGGGAGGAATGGGGATGAAGTGCAGTATGAAGGCTGAACATGAGTTCTCGTCAACCGATTCCATTGGTGGGGCTGGAGATCGTATGCCTTCAAGGGAGTCAGGGAATAGGCATGAGGGAGATTGGAGTGAGGCCACATCATCCTTGAGGGGCAGTTTCACAGGGTCTTCAGTTAGGTGCTGAGAGATGGTATCGGTTGCGCTATGTTTTATGCCAGGGATGTGCAGCATAGTGGTGGTGATGTGCAGCATAGTGGTGGTGATGTGCAGCATAGTGGTGGTGATGTGCAGCATAGTGGTGGTGATGTGTGGTGATGTGCAGCATAGTGGTGGTGATGTGCAGCATAGTGGTGGTGATATGTGGTGATGTGCAGCATAGTGGCAGTGATGTGCAGCATAGTGGTGGTGATGTGCAGCATAGTGGCGGTGATGTGTGGTGATGTGCAGCATAGTGGTGGTGATGTGTGGTGATGTGCAGCATAGTGGTGGTAATGTGCAGCATAGTGGTGGTAATGTGCAGCATAGTGGTGGTGATGTGTGGTGATGTGCAGCATAGTGGTGATGTGCAGCATAGTGGTGGTGATGTGCAGCATAGTGGCGGTGATGTGTGGTGATGTGCAGCATAGTGGTGGTGATGTGCAGCATAGTGGTGGTGATGTGTGGTGATGTGCAGCATAGTTGTGATGTGCAGCATAGTGGTGGTGATGTGCAGCATAGTGGTGGTGATGTGCAGCATAGTGATGGTGATGTGTGGTGATGTGCAGCATAGTGGTGGTGATGTGCAGCATAGTGGTGGTGATGTGCAGCATAGTGGTGGTGATATGTGGTGATGTGCAGCATAGTGGTGGTGATGTGCAGCATAGTGGTGGTGATGTGCAGCATAGTGGTGGTGATGTGCAGCATAGTGGCACCAAGGATGGGGATGTGCAGCATAGTGGCTTATTCTTCTGGTACCTGCTGCTTGTGGCATTGACTATGTCTGATGCAGCGTCAGTCGTGTGAGTGTCCAGCAGGTGGGAGGCTGATGGTTTGCCGGCTTCTTTGGCTTCCATGAACTGGAGGACATCTTCCAGGCCAGTCTCCTGGTTCATGTGGCTGAGGAGGTCCAGTTGGATGTCAGGGTCAGCTATGCTGTGAATGAGAGTGTCACGTCAGATAGCATCGGTGTAGCTGACGTCTTGGCCGCAAGTGTGGGAGGGGCATTGGATGGTGAAGTTGCAGACTCCAGCCTGGCCAGCCAGACAGGCCCCAAATGCACGTATGGGTTCATCACGGTTTTGGCGCATGTTGTGTAGTGCAACTCTGGCTACCATCATGTTTTTTTGGCGTACGGCTTGTTTCCTGATGGCGGCAAGGATCTCATCTTCGGTTTTGTTTGTGAGGCTACCAACTGCTGAACGAGTCGAATGTAAAAGACTAAAGATACTAGCATCAAAAGAAGCTTGAGATTATACCTAACTAACACTACCATTAAGGGTTATGGAGTAGCAGGGTTACATGAAGCAAAACTTACAGATAAATGAGATGAAATGCTTCTTCTATGACCACATGTACATTTAGGCAGCCATTTTGAATTCAGAATTGGGAAGAGAAGTGTCCCTTGACCAGAGTGGTCTATTTACATGAAAAGGTCGTAATCGTTTTCTCCTGCGGTTGTCACATTGCTGGAGGTTCGCCCACTGGCCTTAGCCGGCATGTTCTGACTTCAGAGCAGCTCATTTCATGGTACAGGTTGCATGCTGGGTATGTTTGTGTGTCTGTAACCCACCAAATGGTGACATGAATTAAGTAACCCTTATTCCCCTGAGGTCACACAGTTAGTTCATTCACTGTGAATTTGCATCAAGGTAAAGTAATTATTACAACTTTCAATAGTCACTACACACAAAAAAACCTGATTAAATATATTTATACTATCTTTTACTGCAAGAAATGTTATTTCCTGTATTCTGCAGTAAAGTAAGTACACGCTGGGCCAGGTGTTTTTTGTATTTATGCAGTTGTTTACCAAAAAAAAAAATGGAATCATGACAGTTCTTTTGCAATCGGTATGGCAATCACGATCTCTTCTATCAAACTCAGAAATAACAGCATCAAGGCAACTATGCCCTAATCGCTGGATCAGTCTTAACAATATTCCAATGGATAAAGCCTTTAAATCTGCTCTACAGGCCTTCAAATCTGTTCTCAGCAATATCTTAACCATTGCCCTTAACAAGATTTATTTAGCAGACTTTGAAAATTCATAATTTACCATTAAACCGTACCATTGTAAAATGCAGACAACATGGCGGATCTTGTTAATGCAAAGACAGCAACTGTCAGGAGAGTGTGGTTTATGTAGGACTGTCAGGAGTGTGTTTATGTGAGGACTGTCCGCAGACTCTGGTTTATTGAGACTGTCAGAAAGTGTTTATGTGAGGACTGTCAGGACACGTGTTTTGTGAGGAACTGTCAGGAAGTGTGTTTATGTGAGACTTCAGAGAGTGTGGTTTATGGAGCACTGTCAGGAGATGTGGTTTATGTGAGACGTCAGAGAAGTGTGGTTTATGTAGACTGTCAGCAAGTGTGGCTTTTGTGGCATGTGACACATCGAACCTGACCTGCCACCTTCTTGTTTTTTTCTGCTCTTAAGAATATTGCCACCCCCCCCCCCCCCCCCCCACCATTCTAAAATTGAAAATACCATTTTAAAAACATTCTAGAGAGCACCACACACCCACCCAACACACACACACCACACCACACACACACACTCTTTCATCATGCACACACTCTCTCTCTCTCTCTCTGTCTCACACACACACACACACACACACACACACACATAAATATATATTTGATATATATATATATGGAAGCAATTCCAGTAAAATGTTTGAGATGTCAGTTAGGGTGGTAACTAGTTACACTGCCTCATCATGAGAATTCAGTTTAGGTGTATGACTATTACACGCTCATCATGAAGAGATGTCGGTTTGGTGTATACCTCTATACACTGCCTTCATTCATAAGATGTCAGGTTTAGGGGTATTACTCCTAGTTACAGTGTCTTCATTCATGAAGAGATGGTCAGGTTTAGGGTGTATACTCCTATTACCCTGTCTCATTCACGAAGAGATGGTCAGGTTTAAGGTGGTGTTACCTCCTAGTTATATTGTCTTCATTCATGAAGAGATGGTCAGGTTTAAGGTGGTTTACCTCCTAGTTACACTGTCTTCATTCAACTCCACCAGTGAAAGCTTGCCTATGACACACTGCAGGCTGATAGGGTCAGTGTATGGACCTGCCCCTCACTCCTCAGGAAGTGAAGTGAAGTGTTATCAGCAGACCACTGGTTAAAGTTAAAGTCTGTCCCGAGCCTAAGGCTCATCAGGCCGGTACTTATCCCAGTTTCTGTGGCGTTAAGCGACTGAGTCATAGACTCCCCCCTGGATAGGACGCCAGTCTATCGCAGGGTTAACCCCGAACTCAAGGTTGGTACCCCTTTTACACCTGGGTGGGGTGAGAAAATAGCCGTAAGTGCCTTTTCCAAGTTGAAGCTGAAGAGAGTGGGATAATGAGGATAATAATGATCTGTGTCTGTGACACTGAAGAGTGGATAATGAGGACTTAAGTGAGCTGGTGTGTGTGAGGGGGGGGGGGCATACAAGAGAAGCTTGATGAATGAAAAAGAGCATGTCATTGATCACAACACTTTAACAAGCAGTATGTAACAGCCTGTTGAAAGAATATAAAATTAATGAAAAGAGCATGTGATTGTAACAGCACAGTATAAGCAGTATGTAACAGCCTGTGAAAGAATTAAAATTATTGAAAAGGCATGTGCATGGTGACAACACAGTAATAAGCAGTAGTAACAGCTTGAAAGAATAAATTATATGAAAAAGAGCATGTTCATTGATGACAACACAGTAATAAGCAGTATGTAACTGCCTGTTGAAAGAATGTAAAATTTGTCACGTTAAGGTTACTGTGAAATGTAACTAGAACAAGCTGATTGGATTCTCTTATTGATTGATTGATTGTGTATTCTTTTATTTTGAGGGTAATAGAATAAGCTTTCATGTGCTTTTTTAAAGCCAGTCCATAGGTGCATGCAGTTTTGTTAATTCTATCATCCGTTCCCACCAGCACAAATGCCCTTCTCTTTTGGAAGGCAGAACAGGTTTTTCACGTGTGTGCATAGATGTTCTGCATGCTATTCGCAATGGAACCTGACATACAATCTCATCCAAATGACACTGATGTTCACTTCAGGGGAAAATGTTGTCTGGGTGGGGTTGGAACCTGGGCTTGAACCCAGGCCTCAGAGTGAGAGAGAGAGAGAGCGCAGTGCTCTACACCAGGCTATGCCCTCCCCGCGTCATTGAAAGCCTGTACAACATGACCATACATGCAACACACACACACACCACACACACCACACTTACACACTCACACCACACACTCGCTCACTACTCACTCATTCACATAACACACTACACACACACACACACACACACACAACACACACACACACACCACCACACAATCCACACGATCACAATACTAACACAATGATACAAACACACATACAACTACAAACACACACACACAGCACACACACAGGGAATGTTGCAAAGAGAGAACTGATGACTCTGAAAGAGAAAGAGAATTGCTCAAGGGAATTGTTTGCAAAGAGAGAGACTGACTGACTCTGAAAAGAGAGAAAGAATTTGAGAGAGTGTGTTTGTGTGAATGTATGTATGTGTGTGTGCTGTGAATCTGTAATGTGCGTTTTGGTCACTGTTTCAAGTCACTTAGGGTGGTATATGTACTGTGTAACATTTTTTTCTGCACAAGTGAAAGTAGAAAATGAAGAAAGAAATAGGACGAGAGAAACTGGTGTTTGGGGGGGGGGGGGGGGGTGGGGGGGGGGGGTGAACTCTCAAAGGGGAAATGTTTGCAAGAGAGAGAGAGAATCTGAGAGAGTGTGTGTGAATGTATGTATGTGTGTGTGCGTGTGAATCTGTAATGTGTGTTGGTCACTGTTTCAAGTCACTTACAGTGGTATATGTGTGTAGCTCTACTATGTAAGATTTTTCTTCTACACAAGTAAAAATAAAAATGAAGAGAAAATAGGTGTAGGATGAGAAAAACCTGGGTGGAGGGGGGTGGGGAGACATTCACAAGGGAATTGTTTGCGAAATGAAAAGAGGCAAGATGGATAATGAACAGCATGTGACAGCGCAGTAGCCATTTTGATGGCTTTATATCTTGTCTAGATTTTGATAATAAACGCTTTATATTATCTTCTAGATTTTCAAATTTTAGATGCCTTTCTGCGGTGATTCCAATGTGGTTTTACTTGCTCTAAAAAAAAATTCCAGTTAAATAGTGAAACAAGATCTTGTAACTGATATTGGATATCTGATTCATTTTCTGATGTTATGAGGCACTGGCATTACTTCTTGCTGAGAGAAAGTGTGTGTGTGTGTGTGTGTGTGTGTGTGTGTGTGTGTGTGTGTGTGTGTGAGTGAGTGAGTTTATTTATCTATTATTTATTATTTATTTATTCTTTTATATCGAGGATAACAGAATAAGCAACCATGTGCTTTTTTTCATCCGGTCCCCATGTGTATGCAGTTTGTGAGTGAGTGAGTGAGGAGAGAGAGAGAGAGAGAGAGAATGAAGATAAGTGAAGTGAAAAACACACACAAATTAATCTCAAAGATACAGGATTTATTTTTTACTGGTACATAACATGCTGCTGGTCTTGCTTTTTGATCTTCCCAGTTCCAGCATGTCTCTCCTCTGCCTCCTGACTTGCACTGGCTCCCTGTTCAGAAAGGAATGTAACAGAAACTTGACTTGCAGTGCTTTAACACTGTGGTGACTCTGCTCCTTTGTACCTTCCTGGCCTCCTTCAAATTCATGTCTCATCTTGTCATCTGTGCACCTCTGCTGATACTTGTCTGTTTCGTATTCCCACCTCTCAAACAAAATCGTGTGGTGAAGCGATCTTTCTCTTTTCCAGCCCTGTCTTGGTGGAATCCTTTCCCAGACTGAATCAGGCAAAACGCAATCTGTTCAATCTTTCAAGTCCAACCTTAAAGTACATCTGTTTTAGTCTAAGAAATTGAATGTTTAATTAAGTAAATTGGTTTGTGAGTGTGTGCCTGCGTGTGTGCATTTCATGTGCGTGTGTGTTAAGGTGTACGCCTGTGTGTACAGAAGATGGTAATGCAGGAGGTAGGGTGTTTTCCATGTGGTGAAAGCATGTGTGTGGCTGTGTATACAGGTTAGTCCATGTTTGGTCAGTAATTCCATCCTTCTGTCAGTGTCATTTTGTCAGTGCTTAGAGCTCCTGTCATCAGGAAGATTAGCTGCTCAAAATATCCATACTTACTGACTCTTTATATCTAGTTTTTAAAGTGGGAAGTGAGTTTAAAAAAATAGGGGTAACTGAACAAAATATTGAAGAGTGACTAGGAAGGATTGATTCCTGAAGCCATAGCTGTGTATGCAGGGTATTTTTTGTGAACAGTCAACATGTATTGAATGATTGGAATGCAAGGCTTTATG
>CM060339.1:38468627-38517697 GCA_030674155.1 Stramonita haemastoma | reverse complement strand
GGCTGCTCTCCCAGGGGAGAGAGCATTGTCACAAGAGCAGGGCTAGGCTGTAAAAAAAAATGTTCCTGTTTACATGTGAATTGTGTCCCTATCAGAGGGGCGTTTTTCTACAGAATTTTGCCAGGGGTGTCCATCTTGTTGCTATGGGTTCTTTTATGTGTGCTGACTACACAGGACTTTGTTTACTGTCATACCTGAAAGGTTGATGTATGTATGATGATACCAAGTGTTGCATGTTGCTGTGGGTTCTTTTACGTGTGCTAAATGTGTATGCCACACCTTGGTTTATCTTTTCATCCGAAAGACTGGTATACATGTGATATACTAGTACTCACCGGTGACTTTGCATTGGAAAGAGATGGATTTTGAGGAGGGAGGAGAGGAGAGAGAGAGATGTTTGCAAATGTGTGAAAGAGGAAAAACAAAAAAGGGAAAAAAAAATTAAAATAAGGAAAAAAGCAAACAAAAAAAAAAAAACAAATAATAAATCTAAAAATTAAAAAAAATGTTAAGATATATGAAAAAAGAAAAAAAATTTAAATTTAAAAATAATAATAAAATAAAAAAACCCTAGTGTCTTCGCCTTGACGTGGTGGGAGTGCTTCAGTGCCCCAATGATCCTTCCAGCCAGCCAGCGGGCCTACCTCGGCTCTGGTAGGGCCTCCCTGTGGATGGTGGAAGGGGAGGGCCTAACGAAATGAGGACAGAACGATTTGTGATAACATGTTGGATCTCCTTTTTCAGATTCAGGACGTGCAGGCTGATGTTCAGCTGTGTGCGCAGTGTGCAGTTTCTGTGGTGTTGAAGTGTTGCTATAGAACCCTGCTGTTGTGCAGTTTTGTGGTGTCGTGTGTTGTATAGAAACCTGCTGTTGTGCAGTTTTCTGTGGTGTCTGTAGTGTTGCTATAAACCTGCTGTTGTGCAGTGTGAGTTTGTGTGCTTAGTGTTCATAGAACCCTGCTGTTGTGCAGGTGCAGTTTTCTGTGGGATCTGTAGTGTTGCTATAGAAACCCTGCTGTTGTGCTGGCAGTTTTCTGTGGTGTCTGTAGTGTTGCTATAGAAACCCTGCTGTTGTGCAGTGTGCAGTTTTCTGTGGGTCTGTAGTGTTGCTATAGAAACCCTGCTGTGTGCAGTGTGCAGTTCTTGGGGTCTGTGTGTGTATAAACTATGGCGCTGAACTAGGCGGGTACTCAGTGCTGCTGGTGAATTAACATCGGCCAGTGTTGTTTGGAAGCAGGCTGGGGTCAGACAACCTGGATATTATATGTAAAACTGAACCATGTGTGTAAAGCTGTAAATCACTGGAAAGCTTAGATAATGAGCTTTTAAATGAGCGAAATTTTATAGCAGCATGTAGTGTTTATGATAATGTAAAAAATAAATGAAGTTTAAAAACTGCGTGTGCACTACTGATCACTGTCGCGACATCAGAACCCCAGATTGATTTCAACAGGACATGCAATGTTGTTGCGAGTTAAAAAATGTCGTGATTCGGTAAATACTGTCTCTTGACATTAGAAAAAACAAGGAGCTTGTGTAACTTTATCTGTCTCAAGTCCAGCGAAATGATCGATGCCATTGCAATCATCATGGTGGTGAACACTCTTTTCGTGCAAAGTGGTGGCGTTCTATGATAAAAATTTGACGATTGCTTGATTTGTGTGATGCAAAGTACTCGGCAGCATATCAAATGACTTAACAACAGCTATTTCGAAGCCGTGTTGCCTCAAAATAAAGTAAAACAATGTATGATGTCGAAATCGCTGAGTAGCCAAGAAGTGCATCGGGCACAACTTAGCACAGCTCGATTCGGTCCGATCTCAATAAATTTTTCCAAAGTTTTTCATAAATATTTTACAACCTTAGTCGTTGTCTCTGTCATTGTTTAATTCAACCAGATCCAGCCATTAAAACTCATCCTCGCCGTCAATATTGTCAAAAAACTTGCAAAACACTTCAAGTAGTTCTGGTGCAAACATTTAACCGTCATTTGTCTTCCAGACGAAGCGACCGGTCCGGAAAAAAAATTACCCCCTATCAAAATGTTTGTTGCTTGTGACTGTTAACGACGTTTCATTGGGTGACTTTGAAAGCGAAAGTGAGCCTTCAATTACAACCACCTACTCATCCCAGAATATTCTGGGAGCTGCGATACAGGCTAGACCCTGCATTTCTGGAATATTCCGGGAACCGCAACAGCGGATAATAAGAATATGATAATAATAGTAGTAGTAGACACCCATCAATCTCAGAAGACTGGAGTTGCGCTCTAGTCTTTAAGGCAAAGCCTGGGTAAGTAAGTATGGAGGGCAAGCTGTTACCCATGCAGCAGACCCCTCTCTCCAGCCACTGGAATGGTCCATTGGAAAGGCAGTTTCTGATACGAATGGTTCCAATAACGTCGCAGAGCCGCCAGAAGTTGCCATATACAGCCCCAAACCACCCTGGGGACTCCAACTCCTGATTTTGTCTCAGGGATGGTGTCTAAACACAACACCTGTGTGCATGCTGGTTTTTTATAATTTTGTCATCCACTCCTACTGGCACACAATGGCCTACTCTTCCGAAAGGCAGAACGGGTTTTAACATGTCTGCAAGATGTTTGCGTACGTTCCACACAGGCCTCAGGTTTATAGTCTCATGTAAATGACTGACAATTCAGTTCGATTTTTTTCGTCAAACTGGGAAGAAAGGGCGAGGCTGGGAATCGAACCCGGAACCTCATGGTTTACCTTTTGGCAGGCGAATACTGATATATGGAATATATGGAATTTATATAACACTATATCTTGTTTAAAAAACAAACAAACCCAAAATGCTTGGATTTAGCCATACACTTGCAACTGATCACAAAGAGTTTTAACAAATTCAAATTTATCGCGCCGCCGCACCACACACACACACACACCATCACACATAGATCACACATACACAATACACACATACACAATGTGAAGACAATACACTCTGGTGGGTTTTTTGATAGTAGTGATGTGTAGTTTTGATAGAGATCTGTAATATTTTTATTTTATTTTTTCAAGGATAATGAAATTAAGTACTCATTTGGGGTTTTTTGTCATCTGTTCCTGGCACACAATGGCCTATCTTCCGAAAAGCGGAGCAAGTTTTAATGTGTGTGCAAGATGTGTTGAGCACAAGGGCCTCGGTTTACAGTCTCATCCAAAGGACTTTTGGGGGTGGTGGAGTCGGCACTGATGTTAACTCCACAGGAAAAATCCTCTCGAATGAGATTCGAACTCAGGTCAGCAGATACTGAGCACGATATGCATCACTCTAACCACCAGGCTATGCCCGTCCTGGTTTATAGTGATCTGTACTGTCCATAGGATTCAGCTTTTATTTTTTTTTTTGATGTATTTATTTATTCTTTTCTATCGAGGAAAATGGAATAAGTACTTTTTTACATCCACTCCCCATGTGTATGCAGTTTTGTCAATCTTGTAATCTGTTCCCACCTGCACAAAATGGCCTACTCTTGTGAAAAGTGGATTCAGGTGAATGAGGGGGGAGGGGTGGGGGAAGGGTGGGAGGGGGGGGGAAGGGGTGGGGGGGAGGGGGAGGGGTGGGGGGAGGGGGGGACGGGAAGGGGTGGGAGGTGTATGCGTGCGTGTGTGTGTGTGTGTGTGTGTGTAGATGGTGTGTGTGGTAATGGTGGTGGTGTACATGTGTGTGGTAATGATGGTGGTGGTGGTGGTGGTGTGTGTTTGTTTGTTGCAGTGTTGTGTAGGTGCTGTATTGACATGGGGATTTCTGTGTTACAGGGCTGCTGTTCCAGGATGGGATTCTATCAGGGTTCAGTGTTCTGTGTGTGTGAGTGTGTGGGTATGTGTGTGGGTGTATTTTATTTTTTAAATTTTATTTATCCTTTTATATCGAGGATAATGGAATAAGCACTCATGTGCTTTTTTTACGTCTAGTCCCTGTGTGTATGCAGTTTTGTAAATCTTGTCATCTGTTCCCACCGGCACACAATGGCCTACACTTACAAAAAGCGGAACAGGATTTAACGTGTGCGCAAGATATTCTGTGTGAGTTCGCACATGGGGCCTCGGTTTATAGTCTCATCCAAAGGACTTTAAAGGAGAGTGGTGTCAGCACTGATGTTAACTCCAGGGGGAAAATCCCCTCAAACAGGAATCGAGCCCAGGCAGTCAAATTGCAATTGCAATGTTCTGACCACTAAGCCATTTCGTCCCCTCTGTGTGTGTTGTCGCGCGCGTGCGCACACGCATTATGATACAGTTGTTACATATCAACATGTTGATTTGGGTGTGTTTCAAGGTTGGTGTTCCTGGAAAAGACTGAGGACACTGGCTGATGGTGCCGTCTGATTCAGTTAAGTATTGTACATGTTTGTGTGTTGTGTGTGTGTGTGTGCTTGCGTGCATGAATGCGTGTGTGTGTTTAAGTCTCATCCAAAAGACCTGACATTTAGTTTAATTTTTCATTAAACTGGGAAGGAAAGGCAATGCTGGGAATTGAACCCAGAATCTCACATTTTATGTGACGGCAGGCGTCTTAACCATCCTGCCACCTTCCTTCTTGTGTAGCGTGTGTTTTCATCTCTGTGTAAGTTTTCATGTGTGTGAGTGTGTGTGTTTATGTCTTTGTTTTTGCCCTGTAGTCATTGTGCTTAAAATTGCAAGTGTTGTGTGTGTGATCAACCTTTCATTTCATTTCATGTCTTGTTGCATTCACTTTTATTTGACGTGTGTGTGTGAAGAGGGGAGGGGGGTGCAGTTGTGAGCAGTACTGTTGTTTACAATGTTTGTTGTTTGTGTGGACAGGTCTGGGGATGGACAGGATGGTGCTGGTGCCTGCAGCCTGCCACAAGTTGTCAGGTCAGTTTTCTGTCTGTCAGTCTGTCTGAGCCTGTTGGGTTTTTTTTTTCGGGGGGGGGGGGTGTTGAAAGTTTCCCAGAGATTGTTTCTAAACCAATGTCTGTTTTTTCTGTTTCAGGCGTGGGGAGGATGACAGTGCACAGAAACTACAGATAATTTTTTTATGTAAGTATTTTTTCTGTGTGTGTTTGGGGGGGGGGGGGGGGCTGGGGATTTTGTAGACAGTGTTTCAGAGACTGTTTGTATGTTTCAGGCCTGGGGTGTGTGCCGCTGTACAGAAACTGCCAAGATGCCAACAAAATTTTATGTACGTATTCTTTCTATGTGTATGTCTTTGGGTTTGTTGGTTTTTTTTTGGTTGGGTTTTTGTTTTTGTTTGGTTGTTGTTGTTGTTGTTTTTTTTTTGGGGGGGGGATTTTGTAGGCAGTGTTACAGACTGTTTGTATGTTTCAGGTTTGAGGTGGTGATGGCAGGTGGGGCACTGAAACTTGCCAAGAATTTTTATGTAAGTATTCTTCCTGTGTGTGTGTGTGTGTGTGTTGGGGGGGGGGTTATTGTGGACAATATAACGACGACTGTTTCTCTGTTTTAGGCCTGAGGGCAGTGTGGTGATGTGGGGAGGGGGGGGGGGGGGGGGGTGTGCATGGACACTGCCAAGAATTTTTTTATGTAAGTATTCTTCCTGTCTGTGTGTGTGTGGGGGGGGGGGGGGGGGGTTATTGTGGACAATATAACGACGACTGTTTCTCTGTTTTAGGCCTGAGGGCAGTGTTTGGGTGGGGGGGGGGGGGGGGGGGGGGTGCATGGACACTGCCAAGAATTTTTTTATGTAAGTATTCTTCCTGTCTGTGTGTGTGTGGGGGGGGGAGGCAATATATAATACTATTTGTTGTTTGTGTTACAGGCCTGAAGGTGGGGGGTGGTGTTCATTCCCTCAGTACTTGGCCTCTTTCTCCATGCAGGCAGGCAGGGATCTGAAAGGAGCGGGTTGTCTGTGGGGGTGTGAGTGCTGTGTGCTGCCCTGTCTGTCTGTCACAGGGCTGGCAGACATGACGTGACATCAGTACAGCGGAAGGAAGGAAGGAAGAGTGCAGAGAGACGGACAGACAGACAGAGAGAGAGCACAGTGGACTTGGGAAATGGCAATTTTCTATGCAGGTTCGTATTGTGTGTTGTGTTGTACTTTTTGAGTGTTGTATTGTATTGTGTTGTATTGTACTGTACTGTGTTGTATTGTACTGTGTTGTGTTGTACTGTGTTGTATTTTACTGTGTTGTGTTGTGTTGTACTTTTGAGTGTTGTGTTGTATTGTTTTGTACTGTGTTGTATTGCATTGTGTTGTGTTGTACTGTGTTGTATTGTATTGTACTATGTTGTGTTGTATTGTGTTGTACTGTGTTGTGGTGTATTTTACTGCCAAGGTTTTTTATGTAAGTATTCTTTCTCTGTGTTCTTTTGGAAGGAGGGGGGGGGGTGTCATGTAAGTATTCTTTCTCTGGGTTTTTTTTTGGAGGGAGGGGGGATGCTGTAAATAATGTTTATTGTCTGTATTGACAGAGACTGTTTCTGTGTTTTAGGCCTGGGGGTGGTGTTGGTGGTGCACAAAGATTGCTGACAATTTTCATGTAAGTATTCTCCTCTGTGTGTGTTTTGTTTGTGTGGGTTTTGTTTTTTTTTGGGGGGAGGGGGGATGTTTAGGACAGTGTAACAGAGACTGTCTCTATGTGTTTAGGCCTGGGAGTGGTGGTGGTGGTGGTGGCGCATAAAGATTGCTGAGAGTTTTCCTGTAAGTATTCTTCCTGTGTGTGTAATTGTGTTTGGGTTTGTTTGGTGTTGTTTTGGGGGGGTTTTTTTGGGGGGGGGCTGCCCGTTGTAATTAATGTTTACTGTTTGTGTTGCAGACCTGGGCTTGGCTGGTGTACAGACTTGGTACAGACCTTGGCTGGTGGACAGACAGACATTGGGTGGTGTACAGAAACTGGTGAAAATCTTTGATGTAAGTAGTCTGTTGTGTGTGTTTGTGCTGGAGTATAGGTAACATTTGCGCTAAGAGCCACTGAAGGCAGATTGTGGGTTTTGACAGTTTGATTGATTTTTAAAACTACAGCTGTTATTCTACCTTGTCGTGAAGTATCAGGGCCTGTTTATTTATTTGTTTATTCTTTTATATCGAGGATAATGGAATAAGCACTCTGTGCTTTTTTACTTTACATCTAGTCGCCATGTCTATGCAGCTTTGTAAATGTCATCTGGTCCCACCGGCACACAATGGCCTACAAAAAGCGGAACAGGATTTACCGTGTGTGCAAGATATTGTGCGTGCATTCGTACCCTGGCCTCAGTTCATACTCTCATTGGAAGGACCTGTGTCGTACTGTAGAGTGTCATACTGTTTTGTGTTGTATTGTGTCGTACTGTTTTGTATTGTGTCATACTGTTTTGTATTGTGTTGTGTTGGGGTGTGTTTTATTGTACTGCCCAGGCTTTTTATGTCATTGTTCTATCTGTGAGTGTGTGTGTGTGTTTTTTGTTGTGTGGGGGGGGGGGGGGGGGATGGTTTCTGTTGTGAACAGTTGTACAGACTTGTGTTTATGAATAATGTTTGTTGTTTGTGTTGACAGACCTGGGTGATACTGGTGCATGGAAACTGACGACTAGAATTTTGATGTAAGTATTCTTTCTGTGTGTGTTGTGTTTGGGGGGGGGGGGGGGAGGGCTTGTTGTGGAGTGTAAATAATGTTTGTTGTTTGTGTTGACAGACCTTGCAGTGATGGTGGTGGTGATGGAGGTGCTTGAACTGCCGAGAATTGTTCATGTAAGTATTCTTCCTCTGTGTGGGATTGTTTTGTTTGGGGGGGGGGGGGGTTGTTGGATTTTTTTTGTTGGGGGGGGGGGCTGTTATGAAGAGTGTAATAACGCTGATTGTTTGTGTTGATAGACACGGGGCTTGTGTGGTGCACAGACCTTGGGCTGGTGGACACAGACTGCTGAAGATCTGTGACGTAAGTCGTCTGTTGTGTTTGTGGTTTGTGCTGGAGTAGTATGTGTTGTGTTAGATTTGAAGTGTGCAGACACAATTGCTACCTATGTTTGTTCATTTATTTAACATCTTCTGAAATGCAGTGGTATTAGATTAATTCTTTTTATTGTGGGTGGGTTGGTTTTTTTCAAGGTGTTGTCAAAAGGTGCAGATTATCAGACTGTCGCACAAGGGGGAGAAAAGGGAAAATGGGGGGAGGAGGAAAGGTTGGATGTGTACATGTTAATTTTGTGTGTGTGTGTTCACAGGATAGGTAGAGCCCACGACAGCTGAAGACATGGAAGCCATTGACGTGTCCATTGAAGTTAAGTATTGTCGTAGTCAATGTGGGGATGTGTGTGTTCAGTGCTGATGTGTGTGGTTGGCATGTGTTGACTTTGTCTTGTGAAATATTGTAGTGGTTGATGGATGTATATTTTGAACAGTTGTGAATTTTTAGAGTGGCATAGATCATGTTAAAAGTGAATAATGATCGTCAGTGTGTATGAATTGTGATGATGTTAGTTTATTCTGACCATATTTTTATCAATATGTTGAATTCAGAACTCTACAAAAACAGGTATTTTTTCATTGAAAGATGAAGTAGAGTGGGTATTTTCTCTGCACCAAACAGCATGCGATATCCTTTCTTAATCTTTTTTTTTATAAAATATCATATTGTTGGGGATGTTTTTACTAACCAACACAGAGGCCAGTCTGGGGGGTTGTTGGCAAAACGCGGCAGTTTGTGACGTGTGTCTTTTGTAAGTAATGTGTTCATTTTGGAATTAGTGAAGTTGTGCTTTGGTAATTTTGTATTTAATTTTGAATTAATTAAATTGTGCTGACTGTCTGGTGACAGGCTGGCAGACAATGACTGACACCCCACAGCGTGAAGGAAGGAAGGAAGAGTGCAGAGAGACGGACAGAAGACAGACCAGAGAGAGCACAGTGGACTTGGGGAATGGCAATTTGCTGTGCAGGTTGGTATGTGTGTTGTGTTGTACTATAGATATTTATATAGATTATTATTGTACCGAATTGTATTGTGCTGTTATATTGTACGTGTTGTATTGTACTTTGTGGACAGTTTAACAGAGGACTGTTTATCTGTTTTAGGCCTGGGGATGGTGGTGGCGCAAAGATTGCTGATAATTTTTTTGATGTAAGTTTTCTTCCTATGATGGCGTTGTGTTTATTTTCTGGGTGGGTTTGTATTTTTTGTGTGGTTTTGTTTATTTGGTTTTTTTGTGGGTTTTTTTTGGGGGGTGGGCTGTGTTTGCTCAGTGTAAATGTTCCTGTTTTGTTGCAGAACTGGGCTTGTGTGGTGCACAGACCTTGGGCTGGTGGACAGCAACTGCTGAAGATCTTGATGTAAGTGGTCTGTTGTGTGTGCTTTGTGCTGGAGTATAGGTTGTGTTCATTGAACAGAAAAGTGTTGATACAAGTGTCTTCTCAGTTTGACTAAAATTCAGATGTTGTAGTTACCTTTGAAATTTTACTGGGGAATGAAAAAGGAATTTGAAAAGAAGAAACAGTTTGTAACATGCGTGGCTCCTAAAACCTTAGGTCCTTGTAAATTGTCTTTGAATTGTGATGATGTTATTATTGATCTATTTTATCTGTATGTATGAATTCAGAATCTTCAATAAGTTTTTTTGTCATGGAAAGATGAAGTAGGTGGGTATTTTCTCTGCACCAAACAGCATGTTACTGATCCTGACTTTCATTAAAATAATCAATATTGTTGGGGGTGTTTACTAAATCATTTGTGGGATGTTTTACTAACCAAACACGAGGCCAGTCTGGGGGGTTGTTGGCAAACGGCAGCAGTTTGTGACGTGTGTACTTTGTAAGTAATGTGTTCATTTTGGAATTTAGCAAAGTGTGCATTGGTAATTGTTGTGTTCATTTTGAAATGAGTGAGTGCGAACTTGTATATGTTGTGTTCATTCCATCTGTACTTGGCCTCTTTCTCCATGCAGGGAAGTGAAAGGAGTTAGTTGTCTTTGGTGTGTGTGTGTTTGGGGGGGGGGGGAGATGGAGAGGGGTGTTATGATGGGGATGTGAGTGTGTGTGTGATCCTGTTTTGTTGTCTGTTGACAGAGCAAGGCACTGTGACATTGTCCTCCTCCAGTCTGTCAGCTGTCAGTGAACAGGGAGTGGGATCAGCCAGGAAGGAAGGGGAGAACTTTTTTTTTTTTAATTAGGTCAGCTCCTAGGTATATAGTCTGGACACATACCAACACTTGAACTGATCTGGAAGATTCTCTGTTTTTGGCCAACCCAAAAATAATGTATTGTCAAGAAGTCTGTGAAAAGTTGGGGTTTTTTTGGGTTTTTTTAAATCATTCTGAAAGGGTCTTTTGTTCATTGGAAGTAGCATTCTGCATGGAATACAGAAGTACAGAGTAAAGGGTGACAATGTCTTTTTCTGATATTTTCTTTATGAATATGATTTTCAGCAGTGTGTGAACATCTGTCACTGAAATCGTTTTTTTTGGGGGGGTTTAGGAGAATTTTGATGTGTTGTTATGATTGAGAACTGCATGAAGACCTAAACAGAGTGACATTGTTTATCTTTGAATTCTTATTATTATAATCACTTTTATTTTTTCTTTTCTTTTTTTACTAACAGGGTTTTTTCATTCGTAATGTTATTGCATGAGTGTTTGCTGATATAATAGACTTGGGTTTTCTTTATTCACAATGTTTTATTTTTACACAAAATTATTGCATGAGTGTTTTGCTGAAATGAAATAGACTTGGATTTTCTTTTTCATAATATTATTTTTACACAAGATTTTTGGTGATGAAAGAAAAATAAACTGCTGCTGACAGAAATAAACTGTCTGTTTCATCAGTGTGTGTGAGGATTTTAACCTGTACGCTTTTTCTGTCAGACTTTTCCTGATCTCTACCCCCTCCTCTCTTTCTCCTTCTGTCTGTCCCTCTCTTTCTCCTGTCTGTCTGTCCCTCTCTTTCTCCTCTTGTTCTGTCCCTCTCTTTCTCCTGTCTGTCTGTCCCTCTCTTTCTCCTGTCTGTCTGTCCCTCTCTTTCATCCCTTTCTCTCTGGTTCCATCTTTCTCCTGTCTGTCCCTTCCTTCCATGTCTTACTGCACTCTCTGTTTTTGTCCCTACTTGGTTTCAAAGTGTGTGTACAAGTTGGCCTCTAGTCTGTAGATGAATCCAGAAATCTGCAGTCGTTAAAGGATGGCTGAACACACACCCCCCACCACCCCGCACATACATGTCCAGACTTCAGATGAGACTATAAACCGAGGCCCCTGTTCCAAATGATGCAGAACATCTTGGCACACATTAAAACCTGTTCCACTCGCCGGAAGAGTAGGCCATTGTGTGCCGGTAGGAACAGACGACAAAATTTACAAAACTGCATACACCTGGGAATGTAAAACAAAGCACAAGAGTGCTTATTCCATTATCCTCAAAGTAAAATAATAAATAAGTACAAAAAGACACTTAGTAGCATTTTTACACACACACAAGCATGCATGTACAGATACATGGTAACACTTTCCTGCTTAACACACATATGCATATAACTTGAGCACAACGTTTAAAATCTGTTCCACTTTTCTGAAAATTAGGCCATTATGTGCTGGTGGGAATAGATGACAAAATTTATAAAACTGCATGTACACAAAGGGGACTTGATGTAAAACAAAACAAAACAAAACACGCAGAACTGCTTATTCCATTATCTGGAAACAAATTTTTTAAAAAGATGAGACTATAAACTGAGAACACATTGTGCACATGCTGAAACCTGTTTCATTATCAGAATAGAAAGTTATTATGTGCAGTGGGTACATGACAAAAATCAGATGAAACCATAATAATCATGTTCAGAGAAAACAATGATATTCATGTTCAGATGAAACAATTAACACTCTTTCACCCTACAGTTGCTACTCTAACAAATCAAATAACTTGCCATTTTTCCAAATTTTGCTGCAACCACATTTCAGAAGAGAGCTCAAAATGATTCAAAGTTGAACAAACAGCAAAACAAATGCACAATTGCAAGAAAACTAAAACCTTTCAAATAAATGATTCACTAGCACAAGTTGTTGAGTCAGACACTGGTAAAGATTCTTTCCCATTTATGAACTGTTTCTGTGCTGGAGCAAAAATTGATATGAACAATTGACCACATTGACATCAACCTACTTATGCATGGAGTGGACACAAGGCCAGCAAACGACAAAACAAACTTAGCATTTGAAAATCATGTGATGTGAACATCTATACATCTATTCTATCTATATCGAGTTCTTCTAAAGATATTGCCATGAAATTTTGCACTGTGGTAGAAAGCACCATTTTAAGCTATGATACAAGTTTCAAAGGTTAATATAATGTATAAAAATGTTGTGATTTTGAGAAAAACAGGCCTGGCATTTTTCACACACCTCCTCTACATTTTGAAAAAAATATGATGAACTACTTCAGTCAAAATCATAAATGCAAAGCGCACGAACCGAAGGGTGCAATAAATACATAATTATTTCTATGTATAAATTCACATTGCTGCAGACAACGCCAGTCGGAATCTAGCCTAAAGTTCACAAATGTAAATAAACATAACCTAGCTAAACCAAAACCTTGTGTGCAAAGTTTCCTGGCAATAGGGGTGTCATGCACCCACTGACAAACACATGTACCGAAATTCAAAGTAGAGGCATTCACAGGGAGAGGTGAGGTCAGTTGAAAACCGAACAACAACAAAAATAGATATAATAGTTTATCCTGGATATAAAGGAATAAACAAACTGGTTGTGTATCCTCGACACTGTGGCCTTTGTCACCAGTGCAATGGACACTATTGTTGTTTCTTTTTCTTTTATATTGAGGACAATGGAACATCCAGTCCCCATGTGTATGCAGTTTTGTGAATGTTGTCACCTGTTCCCATCGGCACACTATGGCCTACTCTTCCGAAAAGCGGAACACATTTTAACATGTGCGTAAGATGTTCTGCATGTGTTCTGTATTTATAGTCTAATCCAAAGGATGCAATCTAGATGGTCACTTTGGTTTTGAGTGTGTGTGTGTTTTTTATCTCCGTTTTTATATGCTGGGCCCTCGTTCCTTACCGAGTCAAATGCGCTTTCTTTTTAGATGAAAACACCTTTTTTTTCGTCCCTGAGACAAATGACGTTGATGTGGCTCAAGTGACTGATCAATTTTGGCTAGGCCAATTTTCCATGCTAAGAAAAGTTGAAATGAAAAATTTCGCCTAAAGTGTGGTTGCACTCCACTGTAAGTAGAAGTAGGGGTGATATTGATTTTGTGGTAAAAGATACCCCAGCACATAAAGAAACTGAAAAGTGGGGGGGGGGGGGGGGGGGGGGGGGGGGGGGGAGAGACTAGGATACACTTGATGAAAAAATGTCTGTTAACTGTGGTTTGGGATAGATGTATCAATTAGTAAATTTTGAAAGAACGCTCTCTGTATAAAAAAAAAAAATATTGGGCCGATTTTGCTTCAAAACTTGCCTAGAAAAATCGTAATTGATTCACAAACCTAGCTATATTCTGCGCTTTTATAACAATCGTTTAGCTACTCCCTTGTGTGCTAGAAATGTTCTCCTTTCTGTCAGCCTTCTTCTCCCCTTTGCTTCATTTCTGCCTATCCAGCCCATTCTCCTGCCTTTATTTCAAGCCAATGATAAAAATATTCCTCATGAAATGAGCTACCCTGACGTGGGATGAATGTAGGCCAGATTTCCTGCAGAATAACAAGCACAGGAGTCCACTCTATATAGAATGTGTTTAGACTTGTCAGTCTGTGTGACCTGTAATGTCCCATTATATGTTATTTAGACGCGTTATTCAGAGTTTCTGGGTTTGTACGCAGCCTCGCCCTTTCTTCTCATTTTGACGAAAAAATCCAAGGAATGTCATATCATTCGGATGAGACTATAAACCGAGGCCCCATGTGCGAACACACGCAGAACATCTTGTGAACACGTTAAAACCTGTTCCGCCTGTCGGAAGAGTAGGCCATCGTGTGCCAGTAGGAGTGGATGACAAAATTTTTTTTTTTTTAAAACCAGCATGGTTACAGGTGTTATGTTTAGACACCATCCCTGAGGAAAAATCGGGGAGTTGGAGTCCCAGGGTGTCTGAGGGCTGTATATGGCAACATTCTGGTGGTTTCTGCAACAGTACTGGAACCATTGGTATCAGAAACTGCCTTTCCAATGGATCATTCCAGTGGCATGGAGAGAGGGGATCTGCTGCATGGGTAACAGCTTGCCCTCCATACATACTTGCCCAGGCTTTGAGCTCTAAAGACTAGAGCGCTACTCCATAGTCTTCCGAGACTGATGGGTGCCTACTACTGCTATTCAGAGTCTGTTATGTGTTTAGATGTGGTGGTCTTCATTTTACGTCTCTTCACAAAAGTAATATTGGACGTGTTGTTCGATGTGTGTAGGTGTTCATGTTTATTTATTTATTCTTTTATAAGGAGGATAGTGGAATAACCACTCGTGTGCTTTTTTACATCCATGTTTATTTTTTCTTTGATTAGGAGGATAAAAAAAAGCATGCAGTCCCCGCGTGTATGCAGTTTTGTTAATCTTGCCATTGGTTCCCACTGGCACACAATGGCCTACTCTTACGAACAGCAGAACAGGATTTAACATGTGCCCAAGATGTTCTGCGTGCGTTCGCACACGGTGCCTCGGTTTATAGTCTCATCCAAAAGACTTTTGGGGAGGGTGGAGTCAGCTGATGTTAACTCCAAAGGAAAATCCCCTGGGACGGGAATGAATTATGTGTTTAGACATGTTCCTCGGTGTGCATTGGTGTTCTATGTAATGTGTACAGACGTGTTCAGATTTTTTCCCCTAATGAATCGATTCACATGCTAGCAATTTCAATGGGAGTGATTTATCTACATTCAGAAATGGACATCAAATACCTGCGTTTCCAAGTGCAGCCTGCATCTGCAGTGGGTATCTGGGTATAATTTTATGTAGGCCGTTTGCTACTCCCATTTCAAATAATTATATAATGCCGCAATATATAGATCTCATATTTTCAATCTCAGTTTTTAGATGTGTGTATATCTAGATATCTATCCGTTTTAGATGTCTTGGTACAAAATGCGTTTTATTTTCGAATACATTTTTTACATCTAAATTTATAAGAGCATACGGTATATTACTTTACAGGCATCTGAAATGTCCGTGGTTTAAAAGTGCTTTTCATAACTGTGTTACGTCTGTCCAGCATTTCAATGTGAGAATCCTATATGCATTATACAAGTCTGTATTTTGGCATCTTGTGTCACATACACATTTCCAAAGTCTGCAATTTAGCTGTCTGTACCGTAACAAGGGAAGGACAAGGGAAGGATGGTTAAGACGTTCACCTGCCATAATTATGTAAACCATGAGTTTCTAGGTTCGTACTCATCCTCGCCCTTTCTTCCCAGTTTGAAGAAAAAGTTGAACTGAATGTCAAAGTCATTCGGATAAGACTTGAAACCGAGGCCCCGTGTGCGAATACACGCTGAACATCTTGGCACAGTTGAAACCCCGTTCCACCTTTCGGAAGAGTAGACCATCGTGTGCCAGTAGGAGCAGATGACAAACTTATTACAAACGAGCATGCACCAGGTGTCCTGTTTGAACACCATCCCTGAGGAAAAATCTGGGGAGTTAGAGTCCCAGAGCGGCTCGGGGCTGTAGGTATATGGCAACGTTAAGGTGGCTCCTGCGACGGTACTGGAACCATTCGTATCAGCGATTGCCTTTCCAATGGATCATTCTAGTGCCGTGGAGATGGGGGGGGGCTGCTGCATGGGTAACAGCTTGCCCTCCATACATACTTGCCCAGGCTTTGCGCTCTCAAGACTAGAGCGCAACTCCATAGTCTTCCGAGACTGATTGGTGCCTACTACCGGAACAAGATGTCTAGATTTTAGGTACATTTTATACTTCAGATTACTTTATATCATTTACTCTTTTATATCGAGGATAATGGGATAAGCATTCATGTGCTTTTTTTACATTTTTATCTTCAGTCCTCATGTGTATGCAGTTTTGTAATTCTTGTCATCTGTTTCCACAGGCACATGATGGCCTACTATTAAGAATAGCGGCACAGGTTTCAACATGTGCGCAATGTTTTGCCCGAGTTCACAAACGGCTTTATCATCATCTTTTCCCACCGACTCAAAACATGCAGAGCGTAGGAGAACATGTATTCCTAATGCACCTTGCATGCACTTCCTCTGTTCATATATCCACTGCCTGAATTCCGGTGTGGTCTTCATGCAGTGTTGGTCAGGTTCTTTATTTGCCTAGTCCTCAGCTAGACCTCCAAGGTTTACCCCCCCCCCCCCCCCCTATTTTAGGAATAGTGCTAACAACCCACTCCCCCTTCTAGAAGAAGAGGCCATTTTTGAGTTGGTAGGAACAGATGATAAACTTTCTTGCATGGATGCTTATATACACCGCACACAGGAATTTTCTGTATGCATTTCTTCACAGAGCCTCAATTGTAATCCTATACAAAGGATTTTGATATCGTTCGATTTTATCATCAAATTGGGAAGGGCAAGGCTGGGAATCGAACCCTGAACCTCTTTCTGTTTGGCAGGTGAACTTGCCTCTTAATGGAGGAATTGCACATTTTTACTTTGATGTTGTGGCTTTAAAACGTCTATATTAATATTGTGCAAAAATATAAGTAATGTTTACTGGGAGGACCTCAACCGAGCATCTTGGTGGTTGTTCTAACAAATCCGTTTGGAATACATGTATGCCAATTTGTTGATGTCTAATGTTTTTTGTTATACAGCTTTATCCTTTATTTTATGTATTTATTTAAATTATATTTTTATACCGAGGATAATGGAATAAGCACTCTTGTGCTTTTTAACATACAGTCCCGTGTGTATGCAGTTTTGTTAATGTCATCTGTTCCCACCGGCACACGATGGCCTACTCTTACGAAAAGCGGAACAGGATTTAATGTATGCGCAAGATGTTCTACCTGCGTTCGCACACGGGGCCTCGGTTTAAAATCTCATCCGAAAGACTTTTGGGGGAGTGGAGTCAGCACTGATGTTCATACCTGTAGTAGTGTATTTCTGATTCGTTATGCATGAGGTCAGTAATTTCATGCAAATAGTATTATCTGCATTTACATGTATTTTAATCAGTTGAATATTTTTTGAACGATTGACCAATTTATTTATTTTGGATGGCTGTATTTTAGAAGCCTGTATTTATGTCTTTATGCTCGATTTTTAAAATATTTTTATGTTTATTTTAGATGTCTATTTTAGAAGCCTGTATTTCAGAAGCCTGTATTCAGATGTCTGTATTATGAATATCTGTATTCAGATGTCTCTATTTTTGAAGCCTATACTTTTATTATTCTTTCATTTCACAGATAGTGGAATTAGCACTCATGTGCCTTCTACATCCAGTCCCCATGTGAATTTTTGTTTCCAGGGGCAACAGCCCAAGTTTCCTGCAGAGAAATCTGCCATGGCTACAGGGGGTGGGCAATAATATAACAAAACTACAGATCTTTAAAAATCCCACACACATACACTGCCCCACAGCTCTTCAGGCAGTGCAGTGCAGCCTAGGGCTGACTGAAGAGAGTTCAGACTGTGTGATCTGACTGCAGGTTACAGCCACCACTGAGAGGAGACAGACAGACAGACTGTGTGTGATCTGACTGCAGGTTACAGCCACCACTGAGAGGAGACAGACAGACAGACTGTGTGTGATCTGACTGCAGGTTACAGCCACCACTGAGAGCAGACAGACAGACAGACAGACAGACAGACAGACAGACAGACAGACTGTGTGATCTGACTGCAGGTTACTGAGAGAAGACTGATGCCAGTTCCTGGGGATTTTCCTTCTGGAGTTAACTTCAGTGCTGACTCCACTCCCCAAAGGTCATTTGGATGAGACTATTCACCAAAGTCCTACGTGCAAAACACATGCAGAACATCTCAGGTCTCCATAAAAACCGGTTCCATCCTTTGGAAAAGTAGACCATTGTGTGCAAGTATGAACAGTTGACAAAATGTAGAAAACATGCAATGGTATATTTCAACATTCCCGTAAGTCGCAATAGGAAGCGTAATGTGGCAAACTTACTGGTGGGCTTTTAAAAATTAATTTAATATTAAAAAAAAACAAAAAACCACCCTTACTGGTGGACAAATGCTCAATTATAAAATGTCACCAATGGACCATTGAGGACAGAAAACCCCCCCCACCAACCCTGCCCCCCCCCCCCCCCCCCCCCCCCTTTCCAATTCTCCATTTTTGAAATACAGACATCTGGATACAGGCAGCTGAAGAACAGCAGTAGAATGCAGGTGGTTGTGATAGATTGGTAACCATTTTTTCATTCTGGTGTGGAAAATCTACATGTAGGACTTCCTGATTCTCTCTCTCTCTCTCTCACACACACACACACACACACACACACACACACACACACACACACACACACACACACACACACACACACACACACACACAACACACACACACACTCAGTCACCCAAGAACACAAAGGCAAGTCAACACAAGTCAACACAATAACGCATGTGAAACGTGTGTGCATGAACCCCTGTACAGAAACTGAAAAGAAAAGTCCGGTACATTACATCGAGTGAAGGGAGAGGGGGGGTGTGTGTGGTTGTGGTCATGATGAAGAGCTTTTATTTCAGCAGTAGGGGGGAGAGGGGGGTGTGTGGTTGTGGTTTTGATGAAGAGCTTTTATTTCAGCAGTAGGGGTGGAGGGAGGAGGGTATAGACAACACGACACTGTGGCACAAACTACACTACACTCCACTGCATCAGTTCATTTCACTGCGGGTGATCGGGGCACAATGTGAACATGCTTTCTTGTGATTGGTGGCTGCCAATGCCTGGGTCTCTTGCAACATGGACACCCCTGCACACAGAATCATAAGAGACACACGTCAATCACTGAACTATCACAACACTGAACAATTTAGGAAGGACGGTGGCAGGATGGTTAAGACGTTCGCCTGCCAATATGTAAACCGCGAGTTTCTGGGTTGGTACCCAGCCTCGCCCTTTCTTCCCAGTTTGACGAAAAAATTTAACTGAATGCAAGATCGCCATGACTGAATGTCAAAGTCATTCGGATGAGACTATAAATCAAGATCCTGTGTGCGAACGCACGCAGAACATCTTGCGCACACATTAAAATCCCATTCCGCCTTTCGGAAGAGCAGGCCATCATGTGCCGGTAGGAGTGGATGACAAAATTATATTTATAAAAAAAAACCCGCATGCACACAGGTGTCGTGTTTAGACACCATTCCTGAGGGGGAAACAAAAAAGGGTAAGCGCTGCACTTGTGGCAATGCGCTCTCCCGGGGAGAGCAGCCCGAATTTCACGCAGAGAAATCTGCTGTGACAAATCAAATCAAATCACAACACTGCTGTCACACTGAACTATAACTCTCTCTTCATCCTGTTGGAAACATTTCATATATATCTATGTCTCTCTCTCTCTCTCTCTCTCTCTCTATATATATATAGATAGATATATAGATATAGAAAGATATAAAGATATAGATATATATCCTCTTACTAAATACCAAATACTCCTCCCCTTCTCTCTCTTTTAATAAGATCTTACTTTATGATGAAATAAAGCCCACAAAACAGTTATAAATTACATTCCAGAATCACTTGAATTTGTCAATGTTCCTTTACCATGTTCTGATTTATCAGTGTTTGGTAATATTCACATTATAGTGGAGTAAGACAATGTTGTAAGTTGTTGTGTACAAATCAGTTTGAAAGGGAGTAGGAGGGATATTCATTAATGGAGTTTGTTTTATTTTGTTCTTAGTTTGATCAACTATTCTAGTTTATTGTTTTAGATACTATGCTATGGATTGAGCACATTTGAAATTTGTTATGCAATAATGGAACATTTATTAGAAAAAACTGTTTTAGTTGCTATGTTAAAATTTGTAATTTTGTGTTTATTATTGTTCTAAAATGATGCTATCTTGATTTTTACATCATGTCTACACATTACACTATTTGAAAATGTGCTAGATTATGTCTAATTCTTTGACACTTTTATATAGATGTTTCCACGCATACTATGTTGTTTTATTGGGGTTTTTTTCTTTGCTTGTTTGTTTGTGTTTTTGTTTTTCTTATTGGTAGCAGTATCTGATAATTAGAGAGTTGTTTCTTTTTTTTCTTCTTTTTTTTTTAAATTATTCAGAATTGTACCAGATTTGGAGGCAGTTTGGTGGTTCTATTTGTTTTCCAGGTGTAATGTTTGGATATTATGGAGCGCTTTCATTAAAAAATTTAGGTGAATTTTTTGTGATCTGTTAAATTAGTTTTGTTTGGTTTTCATTCACAGTTGTGGTAGAGAAAGAAATATCTTTTTTTTTGGTTGGGCTTCTTGAACATAATTTGGAAAATATTATATTTGGACGTTACATCATAATGCTACTCATGAGTATACAATACCTTTATCAATGTACCGAGTTAGATTAACTTCTGGTTTCCATAACTTTTAATTGTTGTTGTGTTGCTGATTGGATGGGGTTTTAAAACTTTTTTTATAATCAGGCTCTTTGACACTTTGTGACTTGATAGGTTTAATTATTAATGGTATTATTTTGAAGAAATGTTTTGTGTTGGTGTTTTGTAATACTTTATTTTTTTTTTTTTACAATAATGTTACCTAAAAATCCCCCCCCCCCCCCCCCCCCCTCTCTCTCTAGCTGTCTATCTCTCACTACCTAAGTCCTTGGATGAGACTTTAAACCAAGGCCCCGTGTGCGAACGCACGCAGAACATCTTGCGCACACGTTAAATCCTGTTCCGCTTTTCGTAAGAGTAGGCCATCGTGTGCCGGTGGGAACAGATGACAATATTTACAAAACTGCATACACAAGGGGACCGGATGAAAAAAAGCACATGATTGCTTATTCTGTTATCCTCGATATAAAAGAATAAATAAATAAATAAATAAATACCTGTCTCTCTCTCTCTCTCTCTCTCTCTCTGTCTCTCTCTCTCTTTCACTCTCTCACATTTTTTTTGTCCTATGTTCACTATGTAAGTCGGAATGTATAAGACGGCATTTTGCCTAAAAATAAATTCTGTTGAAAGGCACTGACTTGATGTTTCATTGATAATACCGTTTTAAAGAAGGACTTTGTTGATTGGTCTTCATCCGTTCTTTAGATTTTACGTCTTTTCACTATTAGTGATATCAGACAAAGGGAGACAGACAGGGAGAAAAGAAGAAAAGCAGATACTTGTGTGTGACTGAAAGTTTGTGTTTTGTCATTTATAATGCGTGTGTGGTGGTGTGTGTGTGTGTGTGGTGTGTGTGTGTGTGTGTGTGTGTGTGTGTGTGTGTTGTGTGTGTGTGTGTGTGATGTGTGTGAGTGTGTGTGTGTGTGTGTGTGTGTGTGTGTGTGTGTGTGTGTGTGTGTGCGCACGCGAGCTTCACTCAAAACCAGTGTTCAACGCAGTGACGATCACGATGGTGTCGTTCATTTCCCACGACCAATAAAGCTACACAAGCTCTTTATTTTTTCAAAACTAACGTCAAGAGACAGTATTTACCGAATCATGACAATTTTGCATTGCAACAACATTGCCTATCATGTCTGAGGCTCTGACGTCAAGACAGTGATCAGTAGTGCACATGCAAATTATTTTGTTTATTTTTTACATGATCATAAACATTACATGCTGCTATAAAATGTTGCTCATTTAAAAGCTTGTTATCTAAGCTTTCCAGTGACTTACAGCTTTACAGACTTAGTTCAGTTTGACATATATCAATATCCAGGGCTGTCTGACCCCAGCCTGCTTCAAAACAACACTGGCTGATGTTAATTCCGCCAGCAGCACTGAGTACCACTGCCGTTAATTCAGTGCTACCAGGGTTAAAATTTTTCTTTTTTAAATCTGGGACACATGTCTTATGTAATTTGCTACTGGTAGTACTTTTTCCCCATAATGAGGATATAGGTCAGGTTTCTTCCTCCCTTTAACTAGACTATTATGATTTAAATGGCCAATTTTGTTGACAAACAGTGGTGGGATGATGTTTTTAGTTACTCAACTCATAATGTCCTCTTGTTTGCTACTTACTTATTTGCATTTTAAAGTTGTTGTTGTTTTTTTTAATCAAAATTATCCTTTCATTGTTTATTTCTTATTTCAGTTCTCTATGTGTGAGCTTTTTTTTTATTTCATCATTACTATTTCATTGTTTATTTCTTATATCAGTTCTCTATGTGTGTGCTTTTTTGTTATTTCATCATTATCCTTCTGTCCTCATTTCTTGTCTTCTCTTGGTTACTGTTCTCCTTATCTCTTTTGATATTTGGTTGATCATTGATGTTAGTTTTTTCTTTCTTGATGTTATCCCTGATGAGGGCGGGGACTGGATGTAAAAAAAACAACACGATTGCTTATTCATCATCCTCAAAAATAAAAGAATTTGACCTGACTTGACTGTCCCTGAATATCTTGCCTAGAGTTAAATCAGGTTTTTTATTTGTATTGAGAAATCTTTTATTTATCTATTTTATCTCAATGTGAGTCGAATGTAACTAATTTTTGGTGAACATTTTATCAAATGATCTCATTTTTCGTGTGAGCAGAATAACTATGTCCCTCATAATTATGATACAGATTGATCATGGTATTTGAGTACGTGTCCAAAACTATGTGCCTCTCTCCCCTCCCATCCCCCCCCCCCCCCTCTCTCTCTCTCAGGGGCTAAATTCCTTTTGTGTTCTGTTACATAGTTTCACTTAAAATTAAAGGCATGTATTTCCCTTGGCATAAAGCAAGCCTAGTGGTGATGTTTCGCGAGCACCTGTGTGTGTGTGTGTGTTGTTGTTGTCTTCAATTTTACATCTGTTCACTCTTAGTGATATTAGACGGGAAAAAAACCCCCACAAAAAACCCTCCTCAAAAACATGTCACCCTCCACCCTAAAAAAAAACACCCCAACAAATACAAACAAAACAAAAACCCAGCCCATAAGGAAACTTGGTTATGCAATAGAAATAACAGAAATATAAGAACTCATTAACGTTAATGTAACTATAACAACTGTCCTATCGGACTGTGATAGAGACCCTTTACAATTTCAAATGCCAAGTTTAAATTACTGAATATGCTGGTGAGAGAGTTTTCAGAAAAATTGGGCATGAAAGGCTTTACACTCTTGCAGTCAAAAAGTATAATTGTGACGCTCCACCACGAAATGAGTCGCTTAGCACATTACTCAATTTTGCGCTAGGAGCCTTTAAAGGCAGGTGGGGGTCAAGTTGTCAATTTTGAGATTTTGATTGATTATTAAACTAGATCTGTTTATTTACCTTATAATGAAATATCAAGGCATAATTTTTATTCCTTTTGTTTTAAAATGTGTTTTGAAAATACCAAAGCACTCATTCTGACAACCTGTTACTAAAATAAACTTGCCCGTTTCTCATTTTGTCCCATCCTGCAGTCTATCATTTCAATTTGTAATAATGTTGCACAGAATTGTCCAATTTTCAATCTGTTTTTTGTATTTGATAGTCACTTTATTGCACATTAATAACATATCAATAACTAAAAATTGACCTCATGTGCACTCCGTCTCATTATGTGGTGGAGCGTCACAATTATGAGTATTAGTGTGTGTGTGTGTGTGTGTGTGTGTGTGTGTGTGTGTGTGTGTGTGTGTGTGTGTGTGTGTGTGTGTGTGTGTGTGTGTGTGTGTGTGTGTGAGTGTGTGTGTGTGAGTGTGTGTGTGTGTGTATGTGTAAATCATTATGCCATTGTTGTTTTTTTGTTATTTTTCTTTTAATGTTGTGCACAATTTTCTTTTCATTTAAAAGTGGGACATGTGTTTTATGCACTTTGCTGTTGGTCGTCCTTTTTCTCCATTATCATGATACGGGTTAAAATTCACACACTGATCTCCACAGTTCAAAGGGAAAAGAAACCTTGGGCCAACAAACATCCTAGTGACTGACGGTGGATTTGGCATACAGTGACTTATTACCTCCCTTGGTCTGTCCAAACCTGCTATCTTGGGGACAGAAGCCATTTTTCCACACCTCTCCTTCTCCCTGCACTTTGTCTTCTTTGTTCTTTTTATTTCCCTGCACCTTGTCTTCTTTGTTCTTTTTATTTCCCTGCACCTTGTCTTCTTTGTTCTTTTTATTTCCCTGCACCTTGCCTTCTTTGTTCTTTTTATTTTCTACTGTTTTAATTCTGATGATCATAGTGTCAAGGTCTTTTCCTTCATAGGGATGCCAGATGCTCTGTCATTAGCAATGGAAGACATCCACTCTCAGCTAGATACTTTCATTCTGGGGGTAAAATTTTGTGGTCAGGCTGCTTGTTGCCTGTAGTAGTTTCACAGGTTAAAGTGAGTGTTGGACAGCAAAAGTACTGCTGACAGACCTGTCCCTCCCTCCTGCATTGGCTGTCAGCCTGTTTCTCCTCAGTCTCTCTCCTGGGCTTCAGGGCTGCCTCCCTCCCTCCCTCCCTCCAGTCCTGTTGCTGCACTGTCCCTGCTTCTCCTGTGTCTTCACATGGGCTGCACCACACCTGGCAACACACACAACACACTTCTCGAGAAACAGCTCACTTTTCTACAAATACATACATACACCCTCTATAATCATGTATACACCTACTTCGATTTGGAGAGAGGGGGGGGGGGGGAGGGAGAGCGAGAGCGAGAGAGAGAGAGAGAGGCAGGCGGCTGTTTCTGATGCAGGCAGCCTGGCTGTTCTGACCACCAAAGCAGCAGACAACAAGAGCAACAGACTTCACAACAACAACCACCACCACCAAAAACAAGGGTGGCAATGATGATAATGATGAAAACTGGAGAAGGAAAAACTAAAAGCAGGGGAGAAGGAAATCACGAGGAAGAAGAAGAGGAAGCAGAAAACAAAAGTAAAAAAAAACAAAGAAGAAGAAGAAAGTAAGAAAAAGACATAACAGAAGAAGAAGAAAGCGGAAGAAAAGAAAGAAAAAAGTTCAGTTCATCCAAGACAATGCCTGCTGTGTCATGTCATGTCATGTCATGTCATGTCCTCACCCTCCTGTTCACTGCTGGCTGGCTCAGTCACTGTGGGAACAGACAGGTGTGGGGGCACAGGGCAGCAGGCAGTCAGTGTCTGTAGAGGGGCAAAGGCTTCTGTCTGTCCAGGGGTGAAGCAATTCTCCCCCACTCTGCGCATGTATACAGAAACTGACATCAGAAACACACTTATACACAGGATCCAGTGTACATCACAAGCACACAAATATCAAACATGCAGAATCAAGTGTACATCACAAGCACAGAAATATCACACACAGAGAATTAAGTGTACATCACTAAAATATCACACAGACAGAATCAAGTGTACATCACTAGCACACAGATATCAAACATACAGAGAGCAGTTGACATCTCAAGCACACAAATATCAAACACACAAAATCAAGTATACATCACAAGCACGGAAATATCAAACATACAGAAAGCAGTGTTCATCAGAAACAGGCACACAGCAATCCCATGGAAACAAGAACAGATCAGAAACATCTTCACTTCACTTATCTAGCTGCAGCTAAACATCATAAAAAAAAATCAGATGAACAATTACAAAAGGTCACTGTGTGTAAGTATTTTCAACAACTTTTAAAAAAAAAAAAAAAAAGAAGTATTTTCAACTTGTTAAAATATTAGAAAAAAAGAACCAACAAAGAAAACAACAGAGAACAATGGGGTGGATGGGTGTATCATGCCAATACATCAACAACAAGGTAACACTGGCAAGACAGCAGGCTGTGACCATTCTCTATCATCAATGAGGAGAAAAATTAACATACCTAAAGTAATTACCCCCCACCCCCACCCCCACACACGCACACACAAGCATACACAAAGAAGGAAGCACTTAACTCTAAAACAGTGCTGCTAGAAGCATCTCCAGCTGTTGGGTACACGAGCCCTGTGAACACAGATACTGAAGACAGATCAATCCAGTCTGTACTCATGTCTACAATACATCAACACCAATATCCCCCACCCCCTCCCCCCAATACACACACACACACAGATCAACCCAGTCTGTACTCATGTCTTCAATACATCAACACCAATATCCCCCACCCCCTCCCCCCAATACACACACACACAGATCAATCCAGTCTGTACTCATGTATGCAATACATCAACACCAATAACCCCCCCCCCCTTCCCCCAATACACACCCCTCCCCCGCACACACACACACGTCAATCCCTCTCTCGAACATTTCTGCAAAAAGTGAGCTGCAGCTGAACATCATGCTGAACAGATGTTAAAATAAAAAACATAACTGGGTGTAACTGTTTCAAAGTTGTGAAAATATTAGAAAAAAGAAACGACCATCAACAAAGGATCAGTGTGTTATGGCAATACAACAAGGCAGCACTCTGGCAAAACAGGCTGTGGCAATGTCTAAATTATCAATGAAGAGAAGAACAAACTACCCATGAGAGGAAACAAATCTCACACACACACACACACACACACACACACACACACACACACACACACACACACACACACACACACAAGAACAACAACAACAACCACAACAACAAAAGAGAGGCACTTAACTCTTATTGCTGCTGAAATCATCTCCAGCTGACGGGTACATGAGGCCTGTGAACACAGATACATCAAGTCAGAAATAATATATGTGATATGTCAATCCCCCCCCTTGCTTGCACACAAATAAATAATAAACATAGCAATCGCTCTCCCTACACTTAAGTATACATGTAGACGCATAACACTCGCGCACACCAACACTCATAATAAATGAATGAATGAATAATCTTCATTTTATCAAGGGTAACAGAGTAAGTAATTACATACCTTTCTTTATCCTGCCCTTGCCCTAATGAGGGAATAGCAGTAAAATAACAAAAACAAAAAAAACAAAAAAAACCCACCAAACCCAACAACACAAAAACAAAACCACAATCACCAACCATTGAATTGAACCTATGATTTTACAAAAAGGTGATAGGAATACATTTAACAAACGCATAATCCCCACTGGATGTATTGATAATCATTTAAACAAAAGAGATAGATATGTATTCAACAAACACATAATCCCTAACTGACCCAAACAATAATGTCAAAACAGATACGCTGATTATAATGAAATAAACAGACTAGAACTGAGAGAAGACAGCAGAGAAGCAAGAAACCCAAACAAAAAACATATGTATATATCAAAACACTTTCACAAATCTTTCTTACTGTAAAACAATATTATGCAGAAAAAGATTATTAAAAAAAAGCTAACAGCAAACAAACATTTAAAAAAATCAACAACATTATAATGTAACACCCAAATATAACATTTTTCAAGTCGTGTTCAAGAACATGAATTTAAAAAGTCCAAAAAGGTGTAACATATTTGTGAGGGAAAAAACCAAATGAACATGGGAAAAAGAAAACAAAAACAGAAACCAACCAACCAAACAAACACAGCCCACACTTACTTAGATGACAAGAATACAATTTCAATTTCAACTTAAGAACCACAACATTTCTATCTAATAATAAGTTTAGGATAATATATGTGAATGTAAAAGTGGAAGACAGACAGTGAGAGAAAGAGAGAGAGAGGGGGGGGGGGGGGAGGAGGAGAGGGGGGAGGGGAGAGGTGGAGAGAGAGAGAGAGAGAGAGAGAGAGAGAGAGAGAGAGAGAGAGAGAGAGAGAGAGAGAGAGAGACAGACAGACAGACAGACAGACAGACAGACAGAGAGACAGAGACAGAGACAGAGAGACAGAGACAGAGACAGAGACAGAGAGAGCGCATCTTATGCGATACATCATCATCAAAAGACCAATCAACAATGTCTGACAAAACACCCTCACAAAACCTTTCTTTAAAACGATAACATCAACGAAACATCAAGTCTATGCCTGTCAAAAGAATTCATTTCAGGCAAAACACCATCTCATACATTCCAACTTATAGAGTATACATAAGACAGAGGGATGGGGGGAAGACAGAGACAGAAAGACAGAGAGAAACACAGACAGATAGAGACAGACAGAGAGATATATAGACAGACAGACAGAGGGGGGGGGGGGACATTTTCAGGTTACATCAACAGAGTATTACAAAATACCAACACAAAACACTTCTTTAAAATAGTATCATTATTAATGAAACCTATCAAGTCACAATGTGACCAAATGCTTGTTAATAAAAAAAAAAATTAAAAACCTCATCAAACCAGCGACAAAAAGCCAATTAAATGTTACACAAACCAGCTACAAATTAAACCCAATACATAGTATAGTAATGAGGAATATTATGATTAAACGCCTAAACATCCTATTTTGCAAATCGTGTTCATGAAAATGAAGTCAACATTTTTTAAAAGTGTTCGAGAAAATGAATTCAAAAGTGAAAAATAAATGGCGTAACCTATATACCAGTGGAAAAAACAACAAAGAAAGAAGGCAAAGAAACACATCAAGTCCATGTCTGTCAAAAGAATTAATTTGAGGCAAAACACAATTTCAACATCAAACTATATCAACCAAGCCCAACAAAAAAATGATATATAAGGAAATATTTACACAAACCCTTTCTTTGTTTACCACAATACTATGATTGAAAACCAAAGAAAAATAAATACACAGAACACAAAAGTCCTCAAAAATTATTAAAGGAAAGCGCTCCATAAAATCAAAACATAACACCTAAAAAGTGATTAAAACCATCACTCTCCACAAATCCAGTGCAATTCAGAATGTTACTACAAAATCCCCCTCCCCCCCCCCCCCCCCCCCCCCCCCCCCCCCCCCCCCTCCCATCGACTACAATTCTGGAAAAGGTAGCATACATGTGATGAAGAGAACAACACTGTCCTTATTCTGACGGAAGACAGGAAGAAAAGGAGAGACGAGAGGGGAGAAGAGAACACAGAGAGAGGGAGGGAGACAGAGAGAGACAACAAGCCACAAACCAACCACACACACAAGCACATGCACAGACAAAATACTTAACTCATTTTCCCACATTCTCTTCATCTGTCTCCGCACACCAGACCTGTGAATGCACACAAAGGGACACCTTGTTTTCACAATTGCAGCTCTAAACTTTCAAAAGACTTTCCCATTTTAGACAGAAATATTTTTAAGCAAGTACTGGTAAAACCAAGCTTTCAACCTCCTTTCTCATACATTTCTTCAACGTCATGTTCAACAGATGAAATTAAAATGAACAAAATATTACTTGGTAACAGTATTATAATACTAGTATACACCAACACTCGTAATAAATAAATGAATGAATAATCTTTAATTTTCAAAGGAACACAATAAGTATTCACATACTTTTTTTCACCTGGCCCTTGCCCTGATTAACGAATAGCATAACGCCCACCCACCCCCCCCAAATTAAAAAACCAACCCACCACCACAACAACAACAATCCCAAACCCAACAACAGAAAACTAAAACCACCATCATCAACCATTAAATTCAGCCTATGATTTTAAAAGGGGATATAAGTATACATTCAACAAATGCATAATCCCCACTGGATATACTGATAATAATTTTAACAAAAGAGAGAGATAGTATTCAACAAACACATAATCCCTAACTGACCCAAACAATAATGTCAAGACAGATACACTGATTATAATGAAATAAATCAAATAGATCAGAACTGAGAGGAAACGGCAGAGAAAAAAACAAACCAACCAAATAAATATGTGACGCTCCACCACGAAATGAGTCGCTTAGCACATTACCTAATTTTGCTCTAGGAGCCATTAAAGGCAGGTGGGGGTCAAGTTGTCCCTTTTGAGATTTTGATCGATTATTAAACTATATCCGTTATTCTACCTTGTAGTGAAAGATAAAGGCATAATTTTTATTTCTTTTGCTTTTAAATGTGTTTTGAAAATACCCAAGTCCTCTTTCTAACAACCTGTTACGAAAATAAACTTGCCCGTTTCTCTTTTTGTCACATCCGGCAGTCTATCATTTCAATTTGTGATAACTTTACACAGAATTGTCCGATTCTCTATCTGTTTTTTGTATTGAATAGCCTTTATATTGCAGATTAATAACTTGTCAATATCTAAAAATCGACCTCTGGTGCAATGCGTCTCATTATGTGGTGGAGCGTCACATATATATACGTCAAAACATTTTCACAAATCTTTCTTAATGTAAAACATCTTTATGAAGAAGAAAAAAAAATTAACAGCAAACAAACATTAAAAAAATTAACAGCATTATGATGTAATGCCCAAACATAACATTTTCAAGTCGTGAATGAATGTTAAAAGTCCAAAAAGGCATGACATAATTATTAGTGAGGGAAAAACCCAAAGGAACATGGAAAAAAGCAAACAAAAACAAAAAACCAACCAACCAAACAAACACAGCCCACACTTACTTAGCCGACAAGAATTAAATTTCAAATTCAACTTAAGAACCACAACACTTGCTATTTAATGATCAATTTAGGATAATATAGGTGAATGTAAAAGTGGAAAAGAGAGAGAGAGAGAGAGAGAGAGAGAGAGAGAGAGAGAGAGAGAGAGAGGAGAGGAGAGAGGAGGAGAGAGAGGAGAGAGAGAGAGGAGAGAGAGAAGGAGACAGAGACAGAGACAGAACAGAGAGGGGGGGGGAATTTTCAGGTTATATCATTATATAAAAAAATAAGTATTACAAAATCAACAGAAAACACTTCTTTAAAATGATATCATTATTAATGAAACCTATCAAGTCACAATGAGGCCAAAAGCCTAATCATAAACAAATTTTAAACCTCATCAAATCAGCAACAAAACAACAATTAAATGTTATAGAAACCAGCTACAAATAAAAACTCAATACATTATATAAGCATAGTATACTATTGAGGATCATTATGATGCAATGCTTAAACATCATATTTTGCAAATTGTGTTCAGGAAAAGCAAGTTAAAATTTTATTGTTAAGTGTTCAAGAAAATGAATCCAAAAGTAAAAGGCAAAAAAAAAAATAAGGCATAACCTTTATGCAAGTGTAAAAAAAAGAAAGAAAGAAGGCAAAGAAACATATCAAGTCCATGTCTGTCAAAAGAATTAATCTGAGGCAAAACACAATTTCAACATCAAACTATATCAAACAAGCCCAACAAAAAAATGATAAATATTAAAATATTTACACAAACCCTTTCTGTGTTTACCACAATACTATGAATGAAAGCCAAAGAAAAATAAATACACAGAACACAAAATCAAAAAAATTATTAAAGGAAAGCGCTCCATAAAATTCAAACATAACACCTAAAAAATGGATAAAAACCACCAAACTTTCCACAAATCCTGTACAATTCTGAATTTTACCCAACCCCCCACCCAAAAAAAAAATCACCCCCACCACCAAACTCCCCCTCACCCCCCCCCCCCCCCATCCCATCCAATACAATTCTGGAAAATGTAGCATGCATGTGATGAAGAGAACAACACTGTCCTTATTCTGACGGAAGATAGGACGAAAAGGAGAGACGAGAGGGGAGAAGAGAACACAGAGAGAGGGAGGGAGACAGAGAGAGACAACAAGCCACAAACCAACCACACACACAAGCACATGCACAGACAAAATACTTAACTCATCATCCCACATTCTCTTCATCTGTCTCCGCACACCAGACCTGTGAACTCACACAAAGGGACACCTTGTTTTCACAATTGCAGCTCAATTTTCAAAAGATTTTTTCATTTTATACAGAAATATTTTTAAGCAAGTACTGGTAAAACCAAGCTTTCAATCCCCTTTCTCATACATTTCTTCGATGTCATGCTAAAGAGATGAAAAATTAAAATGAAAAATATGACTGGGTGTAACTGTTTAAAAAGGTGTGAAAATATCAGAAAAAAGAAATGACAAAGAAACATCAACAAAGGGTGAGTATAACATGGCAATACAACAAGGCAACATTATGGCAAACCAGCTTGTGACTATGTGTACATTATCAATGTAGAGAAAAACAAGCTACACACGAAAGGAAACAAATTACGCACACACATACACACACACACGCACACACACACACCACGCACGCACACACACACATACACACACACATACACACACACGCACACACACACACACACACACCATATGATTTTGAAAAAAAAAAAAAAATTTAAATGTGTGCATGCCCATATGTTTGTTATGTTATTCCACTCAGTGGTGATGGGTATTATCATATGGTATTGTTGCTTTAGTTGTTTTTTCTTTTCTTTCCTTCTAATATATAATCCGTGTGGATTGGTTTTTTGATGTTTTGGTCTGATTGTTTGTTTTTTTGTTGTTTTTTTTTTTAAGTCTTAAATAATGGTTGGTGACATGTATTGATATAAGCTGTTTGACACCATATGATTAAAAAAAAAAAAAAAAAATTTTCTAAATGTGTGCATGCCCATATGTTTGTTATGTTATTCCACTCAGTGGTGATGGGTATTATCATATGGTATTGTTGCTTTAGTTGTTTTTTCTTTTCTTCCTTCTAATATATAATCCGTGTGGATTGGTTTTTTGATGTTTTGGTTTGATTGTTTGTTTTTTGGTGTGTTTTTATGTGTTTTTTGTTTGTTTGTTTGTTTTTGTTTTTCTTTTGTTTGATTGTATGTTTGTTAGCGTATATGTTATTTCCTCTCAGTGATGATGGGTATTATCATAAGGTATCGTTGTGTTTGTTGTTTTTTCCTTATCTTCTTTTAAAAATATAAAGTATGAATTGAAGTATAGAGATATTGTAATTTGACATAAATTGCTTATAGATTTTTTATTATTTTACTTATTTATTTTGAAAATTTTTTGTTGTTGTTGTTGTATTTATTCATTTTTTTAAAAATTTGTTTTTTTATTATTATTATTCTTATTATTATTATTATTAAGTCTTAATGTTTTTTGGTTACATTGTAATTGATATAAGCTGGTGTGTGTGTGTGTGTGTGTGTGTGTGTGTGTGTGTGTGTGTGTGTGTGTGTGTGTGTGTGTGTGTTTTTTGTTGGGGTTTTTTTGACACTATATGATTTTTTAAAAAAGACTTTAAATGTGTGCATGTACCTACGAGTATACGAGCTGAGTGGAAGAGCGCAAACCGTGTGTGTGTGTGTGTGGTGTGTGTGTGTGTGTGTGTGTGTGTGTGTGTGTGTGTGTGTGTGTGTGTGTAGATGCACGGGTGTGTGTTGTGTGTGTGTGTGTGTGTGTGTGTGTGTGTGTGTGTGTGTGTGTGTGTGTGTATGGGTGTGTGGGTGTATGTGCATATGTGTGTATGGCTTTCGAGTAGATTTTTAAAATATATATATATATATATATTTTTTTTTTATTTATTTATTTTATTTATTTTATTTTCTCTTTTGGTTGTTGTTATAGTAGTTGCTTGTATTATTTATAGGCATAGTTTATTTTAAAGTTGTTGAAATCATGTTAGCAAGTTAATGTTGGTGAAATGTTTGTTGTTGTTGTTTTAATTGTTTGTTTGCTTTTTCCCCTTTTCTTTCTTTCGTTGGTTTTTTTTTGTTTGCTAGGGATTTTCTACTTTGTCTTTTGTTGGTTTTTTGTTTTGTTTAGGATTTGATTTTTGCTATTGTTTTGATTTTTTTCTTTTCTTTTCTTTAGATAGATGGCTTGATGGAAAAAAAGCAGATCGCTGCTTACTCAATGTACCATCTGGAAATAAAAATTTGATTGATTGATTGATTGATTGATTGACACACTCATACACAAACAAAAGAGAAAGGAGCATTTAACTTTTCGTGCTGCTAAAATAATCTCCAGCTGATGGGTATATGAGGCCTGTAAACACACATACTGAATATACAAAAATTAAGTCGGAAATAATTAGCAATATATCAACATACCCCCCCCCCCCCCTGGCCCTTGCCCTGATTTGGGAATAGCATACCCCCCCCCTCTCCCCCCCCCCCCAAAAAAAAAAAAATCCACCACCACAACAAAAAACCCAAACCCAACAACAGAAAACTAAAACCACCATCACAAACCATTAAATTCAACCTATGATTTTAGAAAAGGATGTAACTATACATTAAACAAATGCATAATCCCCACTGGATATATTGATAATCATTTAAACAAAAGAGAGAGATATGCATTCAACAAACACATAATCCCTAACTGACCCAAACAATAATGTCAAGACAGATACACTGATTATAATGAAATAAATCAAATAGATCAGAACTGAGAGGAAACGGCAGAGAAAAAAACAAACCAACCAAATAAATATATATATGTCAAAACATTTTCACGAATCTTTCTTACTGTAAAACATTTGTATGAAGAAGAAAAAAAAATTAACAGCAAACAAACATTTAAAAAATGAACAACATTATGATGTAATGCCCAAACATAATATTTTCAAGTCGTGAATGAATTTCAAAGTCCATAAAGGCATGACATAATTATTAGTGAGGGAAAAACCCAACTGAAAATGGAAAAAAGCAAACAAAAACAAAAAAACCAACCAACCAAACAAACACAGCCCACACTTACTTAGAGGACAAGAATTCAATTTCAAATTCAACTTAAGAACCACAACACTGCTATCTAATGATAAATTTAGGATAATATATGTCAATGTGAAAGTGGAAAAAAAAGAGAGAGAGAGAGAGAGAGGGGAGAGAGAGAGGGAGAGAGAGAGAGAGAGAGAGAGAGAGAGAGAGAGAGAGAGAGAGAGAGAGAGAGAGAGAGAGAGAGAATCTTATGCGATACATCATCATCAAAACAGACGAATCAACAATGTCTGACAAAACACCCTCGCCAAACCTTTCTTTAAAACGATATCTTCAATGAAACATCAAGTCTATGTCTGTCAAAAGAATTAATTTCAGGCAAAACACCATCTCATACATTCCAACTCACAGAGCATATATAAGACCAAAAAAAAAAAGAGAGAGGGAGAGAGCAGAGACAAATAGACACACACACACACACACACACAAGCAGACAGAGAGAGAGAGAGAGAGAGAGAGAGAGGAGAGAGAGAGAGAGAGAGAGAGAGAGAGAGAGAGAGAGGGAGAGAGCAGAGACAAATAGACACACACACACACACAAGCAGACAGACAGAGAGAAGAGAGAGAGAGAGAGGAGAGAGAAGAGAGAGGAGAGAGAGAGAGAGAAGGAGATAGGGGGGTATTTTCAGGTTATATTATTATATAACAAATTTTAAGTATTACAAAATACCAACAGAAAACACTTCTTTTAAATGATATCATTATTAATGAAACCTATCACGTCACAATGTGGCCAAAAGCCTAATCATTAAAAAAATGTAAAACCTCATCAAATCAGCAACAAAACAACAATTAAATGTTATACAAACCAGCTACAAATTAAACTCAATACATTTATGAAAGCACAGTATACTATTGAGAAATATTATGATGCAACGCTTAAACATCATATTTTGCAAATTGTGTTCAAGGTAATGAAGTTAAATTTCTTTTTTAAGTGTTCAAGAAAATTAAGTCAAAAGTGGAAAAAAAAAGGCATAACCTTTATACAAGTGTAAAAACAACAAAGAAAGAAGGCAAAGAAACACATCAAGTCCATGTCTGTCAAAAGAATTAATTTTAGGCAAAAACACGATGTCAACATCAAACTATATCAAACAAGCCCAACAAAAAAATGATTTATATTAAAATATTTACACAAACCCTTTCTTTGTTTACCACAATACTATCAATACTATCAATGAAAACCAAAAAAAAATAAATACACACAACACAAAAATCCCCCCAAACTATAAATGGAAAGCGCTCCATAAAGTCCAAACATAACACCTAAAAAATGAATAAAACCAACTCTCCCCAAATCCAGTACAATTCAGAATTTAAAGCGCCACCCCCCCCCCCCCCCCCCTGAAAAAGAACCACCCATCCAATGTCCATTCTGAAAAATGCAGCATACATGTCGATGAAGAGAATGCACACTCACTTCCTCATGTTGATGGAAGATAGGAAGAAAAGGAGAAGAGAAGAGAAAAGAGGGAGACAGAGAGAGACAACAAGCCACAAACCAACCACACACACAAGCACATGCACAGACAAAATACTTAACTCATCATCCCACATTCTCTTCATCTGTCTCTGCACACCACACCTGTGAATGCACACAAAGGGACACCTTGTTTTCACAATTGCAGCTCTAAACTTTCAAAAGACTTTCCCATTTTATGCAGAAATACTTTTAAGCAAGTACTGGTAAAACCAAGCTTTCAACCCCCTTTCTCATACATTTCTTCAACGTCATGTTCAACAGATGAAATTAAAATGAAAAAAATATTACTTGGTAACAGTATTCAAGTTGTGAAGATATTAGAAAAAAGAAATGACAAAGAAACAACATCAACAAAGGGTGAGTATAACATAGAAATTGAACAAATGAAAAATGAAAATAAAAATCATAAAACTGGGTGTAACTGTTTACAAGTTGTGAATATATTAGAAAAAAGAAATGACATCAACAAAGGGTGAGTATAATATGGCAATACAATGAGAAGAGAAAAACAATGTCATGTCTATGTCTGTCAAAAGAATTAATTGTAGGCAAAACACCATCTCATACATTCCAACTTACAGAGTATACATGAGACAAAGAGTGGACAGGGGAGAGACAGAGACAGAAAGACAGACCAGACACAGACGGGGGGGGGGGGGAGCGGGAGAAGGGGGGGGGGGGGGGGGGGGGGGGGGGGGGGGGGGGGGGGGGGAGAAATAAAGCAAAATCAGAGTTTTACAAACCACCCACAGGAAACACTTCTTTAAAACAGTATCATTATCAATGAAACCTATCAAGTCACAAAGGGACATCTTGTTTTCACAATTGCAGCTCTAAAGTTTCAAAAGACTTTTCCATTTTATACAGAAATATTTTTTTAAAAACCTAGCTTTCAACCCCCTTTCTCATACATTTCTTTCTCATACATTTCTTCAACGTCATGTTCAACTGTGTGTAACTGTTTAAAAGTTGTGAAGGTATTAGAAAAAAGAAATGACAAAGAAACGACATCAACAAAGGGTGAGTATAACATAGCAATACAACGAGGCAACATTGTGGCAAAACAGCTTGTGACAATGTGTACTTTATCAATGAAGAGAAAAACATACTACACACAAAAGGAAACAAATCACACACACATACACACACGCACGCACACACACACACACGCACACTCATAGACAAACAAAAGAGAAAGGAGCATTTAACTTTTAGTGCTGCTGAAATCATCTCCAGCTGATGGGTATATGAGGCCAATAGACACAGATACTGAATATACAAAAATTAAGTCGGGAATAATTAGCAATATATCAACATCCACCCCCCCCCCCCCCCCCCCCCCCCCCCCCCCCCACCACACCAAGCATTAAAGTTCAACCTATGATTTTATAAAAGGATATAACTATACATTCAACAAATGCATAATCCCCACTGGATATATTGATAATCGTTTAAACAAAAGAGATAGGTTTGTATTCAACAAACACATAAACCAGACACGGTTGCAGAGTAGAAGAAGAAGGAGAAAAAAGAATGAGGAGAGGAAGAAGAAGAAAAAGAGAAAAGAAAAGGAAATAAAACGGAAGGAGAAAAAGAAGAGGATGAAGAAGAAGAAAAAAAAAAAGAGGACGGAAAAAAGAAGAGGGGGAGAAAAGAAAAAGAAAAGAAAGGAAGATGCGGAAGAGGAGGAAGAATTGCACAACTCACTTGTTCCAAGGTGTAGGCAGCCATACTGCTCTGATGTGGAGGATTCAGTATGCAGTACTCTGCTAGGAAACCATCTGCAAATTGGAAAAGAAGAAGACAGTTTTTCATCAAAGACAATTTCCTTTTTCATATTTAGGCATCGCCTTTGTTATTGTTGTGTTCTAACGTACCAAGAAAGGGCGAATGATATGTCTTAAATATTTATTCTGACAACAAAGAAGACTGAACAAACACCTGTCCATAATACACTGTTCATAATTTTCATTCTGTCTTCTTCGATCAAAGCATAAACTATCATTTATTCAGATTACAAAAAAAGGAAAAAACAACAACAAAAAAAACACCACACACACCCCCCCAAAAAAAAAACAACAACACATAATCCCTAACTGACCCAAACAATAATGTCAAGACAGATACACTGATTATATTGAAATAAATCACATACATTAGAACTGAGAGGAGACAGCAGAGAAGAAAGCAATCCAAACAAAAACCTTACGTATATATCAAAACATTTTCACAAGTCTTTCTTACCGTAATTCAATATCATTAAGAAGAAAAAAAAAACTAACAGCAAACAAACATTAAAAAAATTAACTACATTAGGATGTAATACCCAAACATAACATTTTTCGTGCTCAAGAACATGAACTAAAAAAAAGTCCAAAAAGGTGTAACATATTAATGAGAAAAAAACCCAAACAAACATGGAAAAAAAGAAAACAAATAACAAAACAAAAAAAAAAACAACCACCCCAAAAAATAACAGCCCACACTTACTTAGACGACAAGAATACAATTTCAAATTCAACTTAAAGAACATTGCTATCTAATGATAAGTTTAGAATACTATATGTTAATTTAAAAGTGGAAAAGAGAGAGAGAGAGAGAGAGAGAGAGAGAGAGAGAGAGAGAGAGAGAGAGAGAGAGAGAGAGAGAGAGAGAGAGGAGAGAGAGGAGCATCTTACTGTGTTACATCATCATCAAAATAGACCAATCAACAATGTCTGAAAAAAACACCCACATGAAACCTTTCTTTATAATGATATCATCAATGAAATATCAAGTCTATGCCTGTCAAAAGAATTAGTTTTAAGTAAAATACCATCTCATACATTCAAACTTACAGAATATACATAAGACAAAAAAAAATAAGAGAGAGGGATAGGGAAAGAGACAGACAGATCGACAGACACAAAACAGACAGACAAACTGAGAGAGAGATGGGGGGGGGGGGGTGAGAGGGTTGGCATTTTCAGGTTACTTTATTTAAAAAACAACAACCAAATACCGATTTCTTTCAAATAATATCATTATTAATGAAACCTATCAAGTCACAATGTCACCAAAAGCCTGATGATAAAATTAAAACCTCATCATATCAGCGACAAAACAACCATTAAATGTTATACAAAGCAGCTACAAATTAAACCCAATACATTTATAAAAGCATAGTATACTAATGAGGAACATTAGGATGAAACACCTAAACATATTTTGCAAATCATGTTCAAGAAAATGAAGTTACCTTTGTTTTAAAGTCTTCAAGAAAATGACTTAGAAAAAAAAGGCATAACATATCTGTGAGGGTAAAAACCAAAGAAAGATGGCAAAGGAATATATTAAGTCCATGTCTATCAAAAGAATTAATTTAATTTTAGGCAAAACACGATTTCAATATCAAACTATATCACACAAGCCCAACAAAAAATATGATATATATCAAAATATTGACAAAAACCCTTTCTATGTTTACCACAATACTGTGAATAAAAACCAAAGAAAAATAAATACACAGAACACAAAATCACCTAAAATTATTAAAAGGAAAGTGCTCATAAAATCAAAACATAACACCTAAAAAATGAATAAAAACCACCAAACTCTCTACAAATCCAGCACAATTCTAAATTTTAACCCCCCCCCCCAAAAAACAAAAAAACAAAAAAAAAACCACCAACACCAAACCCCCCCCTCCCCTCCCCACCATCCAATATAATTCTGGAAAATGTAGTATACATGTGATGAAGAGAACAACACTGTCCTTATTCTGACAGAAGATAGGAAGAAAAGGAGAGAGGAGAGGGGAGAAGAGAACACAGGAGAGAGGGAGGCAGACAGAGAGAGACAACAAGCCACAAACCAACCACACACACAAGCACATGCATAGACAAAATACTTAACTCATCATCCCACATTCTCTTCATCTGTCCCCGCACACCAGACCTGTGAATGCACACAAAGGGACACCTTGTTTTCACAATTGCAGCTCTAAACTTTCAAAAGACTTTCCCATTTTAGACAGAAATATTTTTAAGCAAGTACTGGTAAAACCAAGCTTTCAACCCCCTTTCTCATACATTTCTTCAACGTCATGTTCAACAGATGAAATTAAAATGAAAAAAAATATTACTTGGTAACAGTATTCAAGTTGTGAAGATATTAGAAAAAAGAAATGACAAAGAAACAACATCAACAAAGGGTGAGCATAACGTAGCAATTGAACAAATGAAAAATAAAAATAAAAATAATAAAACTGGGTGTAACTGTTTACAAGTTGTGAATATATTAGAAAAAAGAAAGGACATCAACAAAGGGTGAGTATAATATGGCAATACAATGAGAAGAGAAAAACAATGTCAAGTCTATGTCTGTCAAAAGAATTAATTTTAGGCAAAACACCTCTCATACATTCCAACTTACAGAGAATAATAAGACAAAGAGGGATAGGGGGAGAGACAGAGACAGAAAGACAGAGAGAAACAGACAGACAGCGACAGAAGGGGGGGGGGGGGGGGGGGGGGGGGAAATAAAGCAAAATCAGAGTTTTACAAACCACCCACAGGAAACACTTCTTTTAAAACAGTTCTCATTATCAATGAAACTTATCAAGTTACAATCTGGTCAAAAGCTTGATAATAAAAAATAATTGAAACCTCATCAAAACCAGCGAAATTTTTTTTTTATAAAAACCAGCTGCAAATTAAACCCAATACATTTATAAAAGCATAGTATACTATTGAGAAACATTATGACGAAACGCCTAAAACATCATATTTTACAAATCGTGTTCAAGAAAATGAAGTTAAAATTTTTTAAACGTGTCCAAGAACATGAATTTGAAAGTTTAAAAGAAAAAATGCGTGACCTATATACCAGAGGAAAACAACAAAGAAAGAAGGCAAAGAAACACATCAAATCAATGTCTGTCAAAAGAATTAACCTGAGGCAAAACACGATGTCAACATCAAACTATATCAAACAAGCCCAACAAAAAAATGACAGATAAAGAAATATTTACACAAACCTTTCTTTGTTTACCACAATACTATCAATGAAAACCAAAGAAGAATAATTACACAGAACACAAAATCAAAAAAAAAATTATTAAAGGAAAACGTTCCATAAAATCCAAACATAACACCTAATAAATGAATAAAAACACCAAACTTTCCACAAATCCCGTACAATTCTGAATTTTTACCCCACCCCCCACCAAAAAAAAAATCACCCCCACCACCAAACTCCCTGCCCCCCTCCCATCCAATATAATTCTGGAAAATGTAGCATACATGTGATGAAGAGAACAACACTGTCCTTATTCTGATGGAAGATAGGAAGAAAAGGAGAGAGGAGAGGGGAGAAGAGAACACAGAGAGAGGGAGGGAGACAGAGAGAGACAACAAGCCACAAACCAACAACACACACAAGCACATGCACAGACAAAATACTTAACTCATCATCCCACATTCTCTTCATCTGTCCCGCACACCAGACCTGTGAATGCACACAAAGGGACACCTTTTTTTTCACAATTGCAGCTCAATTTTCAAAGATTTTTTCATTTTATACAGAAATATTTTTAAGCAAGTACTGGTAAAACCAAGCTTTCAACCCCCTTTCTCATACATTTCTTCAACGTCATGTTCAACAGATGAAAAATTAACATAAAAAAAATATAACGGGTTTAAAATGTTTAAAAATTGTGAAAATATTAGAAAAAAGAAACGACAAAGAAACGGCATAACAAAGGGTGAGTATAACATGGCAATACAGCGAGGCAACATTATGGCAAACCAGTTGTGAGAATGTGTACTTTATCAATGAAGAGAAAAACATACTAACACGAAAGGTAACAGATCACACATATGCACGAAACGCATGCACGCACGCACACACACACACACACACACACACACACACACACACAACCACACACACACACACACACACACACTCATACCCAAACAAAAAAAGGAGTATTTAACTTTTAGTGTGCTGAGTCATCTCCAGCTGATGGGTATATAAGGGCCCTGTAAACACAGATACTGAATGAATTACGTCGGAAATAATTGGCAATATATCACCCCCCCCCCCTCACACACACACATAAATATAGCTCTCTCTCTCTCCCTAACTTTTTGTATACTAACATAATACTAGTGTACACTAACACTCGTAATAAATGATGAATGAATAATTTTAATTTTCAAAGAACATAGTAAGTATTCACATACTTTTTTCACCTGGCCCTTCCCCTGATTTGGGAATAGCACAACCCCCCCCTACCCCCCCCCCCCCCCTCCAAATTAAAAAACCAACCCACACCACAACAACAAAAATCCCAAACCCAACAACAGAAATCTAAAACCACCATCATCAACCATTAAAGTTCAGCCTATGATTTTAAAAGGGGATATAAGTGTACATTTAACAAACGCATAATCCCCACTGGATATATTATAATCCTTTAACAAAAGAGATAGGTATGTATTCAACAAACACATAATCCTAAACTGACCCAAACAATAATGTCAAGACAGATACACTGATTATGATGAAATAAATCAATAATGTCAAGACGATACACTGAATTATGATGAAATAAATCAAGTAAGATCAGAACTGAGAGGAAACGGCAGAAAAAAACAAACAAACCAAATAAATATATATATGTCAAAACATTTCACAAATCTTTCTTACTGTAAAACATTTTTATGTGGGAAGAAAAAAAATAAACAGCAAAAACATTTAAAAAATGAACATCATTATGATGTAATGCCCAAACATAACATTTTTCAAGTCGTGAATGAATTTTAAAAGTCCAAAAAGGTGTAACATAATTATTAGTGAGGGAAAAACCCAAACAAACATAGAAAAAAGAAACAAAAACAAAAAACCAACCAACCAAACAAACACAGCCCGCACTTACTTAGACGACAAGAATTCAATTTCAAATTCAACTTAAGAACCACAACATTTGCTATCTAATGATAAATTTAGGATAATATATGTGGAATGTGAAAGTGGAAAAAAACAAGAGAGAGAGAGAGAAGAGAGAGAGAAGAGAGAGAGAGAGAGAGAGGAGAGAGAGGAGAGAGGGGGAAAGAGAGAGGAGAGAGAGAGAGAGAGAGTCTTTTTGCGATACATCATCATCATAACAGACCAATCAACAATGTCTGACAAAAAAACCCTCACAAACCTTTCTTTCAAACGATATCTTCAATGAAACATATCAAGTCTATGCCTGTCAAAAAGAATTAATTTCAGGCAAAAACACCATCTCATACATTCCAACTCACAGAGCATATATAAGACAAAAGAGAGAGAGGACAAGGCAAGGCAAGGCAAAGGCAAAATTCTTTTATTCGAGGATAATAGATAAGCACTCATGTGCTTTTTCACATCCAGTCCCCGCCTTTTCAGGGAAAACATCAAGATAAAAAGATACTAAACAGTAAATACTATATGCAGTACCAAACAACATAAAGGAATAAGGACATTATACATAATAAGATAATAAAAATGCACACTTTCAGAAGACGAAAATCACAAGCCACAATAAAATGATTTTGATTATAAAAGAAAAAGAGAAGCGTTAATAGATAAAGAGCAACCAAAGAAACATAATGAAATAAACAACTTAGCAACCAAGAAAAATCCACCAAAAAATAATTAGCTACAAAACATTGTTACAACTCATAACAACAAAATGAACTCAGAAGGAACTAAAGATAATTACAATGATTATAATGATGACAATAAGAATAATATCAACAATAGTGATAATAGTATGATAAATAATACACGTTAAAACTCACTCCTACACTAGGTTACACACCACACAACACCCCACACACACACACACACACACACACACACACACACACAAACATACATACATACTACATACTTAAAGCAACTCACTCACGCTTGCACGTCGCGGAAATGCACATACAAATCCACACACACACAAACACAAACAAAATGGGGGCGCGCGCACACACCCAAAACACATTTAAAAACACCAAAAACAAAACACAAAACACACACACATTTTCTCACACTTATATTTAAAGCACATATCCGCAGGCCACATGACTTGAGGTGGTAGGTTTTTTGTTTTTTTTTAAAAAAAAAATTTTTAGTCATAGAAAAAAGAAGAATGATAAAAGTCAAACAATCATATCAGGTGACAATATTATCCTTTCTTTTACATTAAACTTCATAAAAAAAGAAGAAACAAAAGCAAACAGAAAGTTTAAAGCAGAAAAAAAAAACAAGAACAAAACATCAAAAACTTGAGGTAGACCTAATCAACAACAACAACAAAAAAAAAAGTCATGCAAAACATAATATTTTATTAAAAGGGAACGACAAATAAAAAAATTACCCCCCCCCCCCCCCCCCCACACACACAAAACCCAAAAACAAAAACACCCAAGCACACTCCCCCACACACAAAACAATTTTTGCGCTCATGTCATCAATAAACTTCATTTTAAAGGAAGTATATGCCTAATTTTTAAAATCAAGTCAGAAAGGGGAACACAAAAGGAACCCCCCCGCTGTAAGGCCAAAAATATTAAAACATGAAAAATTCTAATACCAAAAATCTTATGATTATTTAGTTTATGGTTTTAAAAAATCACGTTAAAAAACCTTTTTTGTAATCTAATGATTATTCTTTTTACTTGAAATTTTAAAAAATTTTTAAAAAAAATCAACTAAAACCAAAAACACGTAATTATTAAATAGCCCAAAAGTAATTTTCAAGTTTTTTTTCTTATGGATTTTTAACATGTTTAGGCAACAAGAGAGAGAGAGAGAGAGAAGAAGAGGGGAGGGGAAAAGATGAGAAAAGAGAAAAAGGAGGGGAGAGAGAGGGGAGGGGGGAGGAAAGGGGAAAAGGAAAGGAAGGGGAAAAGGCAAGGCAAAATTTTTTTTATTGGGGAGATAATGATAAGCACTCATGTGCTTTTTTCCCCCCCCATCCCCCCCCTTTTTTCGGGAAAAACATCAAAAAAAAAAGGATATAAACAGAAAAACTATTTTTAGTACCAAACAAATAAAGGAAAGGCATTATACAAATTTTAAGATAATAAAAATGCACCCCTTTCAGAAGACGAAAATCATTACCACAATTTTAAAAGGGTTTTTTTGTTAAAATAAAAGAAAAAAGAAGAGAAGAAAAGGGGGAGAGGGGGAGGTAGAGAGTAAAAAAGAGGGGGGAGAGGGGGGGGGAAGAAGTTTTAAAACGTACATTTTTAGCCAGGTGGGGGTTGCGCACAATTTTCAACTCCCCAATAATCCCCATCACTTCCCACTCCCCTATCTTTTACTTTCATATAAAGAAAATATACCATATCATAAATGTGACATGAAAAAAAAATTTTAAAAAAAATTTTTTTTTTTAAATCAGTTACAAGCGCACAAAGATAAGACACATAAAAAAAAATTTTAAAAAAACCCCACAACACATACACACACAACACACACACCCCCAAAACCCCCCCCCCACACACACACACACACACACACACACACACACACACACACACACACACACATACACAAACACAAAGAAGAAGAGAGAGAAAGGGGGGAATTAAATATCCAACAGGAGGGTACTGGTTTCCTTATTTTTTTATCCCCTTTAACCCCCTTAGGTGATTTTTGAAGGTCGACTTTTATTGGTGCTGTTTAATTGAATCGGGAAGGGAATTTTCCCGGGGACAGGGGTTTTGGGGGTTTTTAAACTGGGACTTGAACAAGTTATTCTTGGGAAAAATTGGGTTTTTCTTCAGGAAGAGAGAAGAGAGAGAAAATAGAAGTGGGGAGAGGGGGGGAAAAGGGAAGAGAAAGGGGGAAAAAGAGAGAGAGAGATTTTCAGGCCCCCTTATTAAAAAAAAAAAAATTAATTTACAAAAAAAACCAAACAAAAAACTTTTTTTTAAAAGATATCATTATAAGAAACCTATCTTTTTAAAATGGGGCCCCAAAACCAAAATCAAAAAAAATTTTAAAAACCCCTCACAATCAGCAACAAACAACTTTAAATGTTTACAAACCAACCAAAATTAAACTCAAAAATTTTAAAACAGGGATACTATGGGAAATTAGAGCAACGCTAAACAAAATTTTGGGAAATTGTGTTAAAAAAAATAAAATTAAATTTTTTATTAAGTGTTCAAGAAAATTTTCAAAAGTGGGAAAAAAAGGCATAACCTTTATGCAATGTAAAAAAAACAAAGAAAGAAAAAAAAGAAAAACAAGTCCATTCTGTCAAAAAAAAATTTAATTTTAGGCAAAACACATTCAAACAAACTATATCAAACAAGCCCCCAAAAAAAATAAATCAAAATATTTTTCAAAACCCTTTCTTTTTTTTTTCCACAATATATGAATAAAACCAAAGAAAAATAATTCAAAAACCAAAATCCAAAATTTAAAAAAAAACGTCCATAAAACCAAACAAAACCCTAAAAAATGAATTAAAAACCAACTCCCCAAAAAAAAACCCCCTACAAAATTTGAATTAAACCCCCCCCCCCCCCCCTCCCCCTGAAAAAGAACCCCCATCCAATGTATAAAAAAAAAGCGCATACAGGATGAAGAAATGACACTTCCTCAGTGAGGGGGAAGGAAGAAAAGGGGAAGGAAGAGAAAAGAGGAGACGGAGAGAAAACAAGCCAAAACCCCAAACCCCACACACAAGCAATGCAAACAAAAATTTAATCAAAATTCCCATTTCCCCACAAAAACCTATGAATTTACCAAAACCCCCTTTTTTTTTCAAAATGGGCTTAAGCAAAAGACCCCTTTTTTAAAAAATTTTTTCAAAATTTCAAAAGACTTTTCCCCTTTTATACAGAAATTTTTTAAGAAGTACTGGTAAAACCAAAACTTTCAACCCCCCTTTCTCATACATTTCTTTAAGTCTGTTCAACAGATAAATTTTAAAAAAAAAAAAATATTCTTGGTAACAGTTTTAAAGTTTAAAAAAAATTAAAAAAAAAAAAAAGAAACAACTCAAAAAGGGTGAGTTAACTAGAATTTTGAAAAAATTTAAAAATTTTTAAAAAAAAAAACAAACTGGTGTAACTTTTTTCAAGTTTGAAAATTAGAAAAAAAAACGACATCACAAAGGTGAGAAAATAGGCAATACAATAGAAGAAAAACAATTCAAGTCTTTTTCTGTCAAAAGAATTAATTTAGGCAAAAAACCATCCATACTTTCCAATTTTCAGAGTATAAAAAGACAAAGAGGGATAGGGGAGAAAAACAGAGACAAGAGATGACAGAGAGAAACGACGGACAACAAAAATAATAATAAACAGAAACAGACAGCAGACAGAGAAACAGACAGACAGACAGACAAAGCAGGGGGGGGAAAGGGGGGGGGGGGGGGGGGGGGGGGCTTTTGGAAATATTAAAAAAAAAAAAAATGGGGTTTTTTCAAACCCCCCACAGGAAACACTTCTTTAAAACAGCTCATTATCAATGAAACTTATAAGGGGCAAATTTGGGGGGTCAAAAGTTGGGGATAAAAAAAAATTTTAAAAACCTCATAAAACCCCAAAAAAAAAAAAATACAAATTTTAAAAACCCAAAAGCTGCAAATTAAACCCCAATACATTTATAAAAGCATAGATATAAAAAAGGGGGAACATTATGATGAAACGCCAAACATCATATTTTAAAAATCGTGTTAAAAAAAAGAAAAAAAATTTTTTTTAAAACGTTTCCAAAAAACATAAATTTAAAAAAAGTTTAAAAAAAAAAAGGCATAACCAATTTGCGGGGGGAAAAAAAAAAAAGAAAGAAGGCAAAGAAAAAAAATCAAGCCAAAATGTCTGTCAAAAGAATTACTTTGAGGCAAAAAAACCAAAAAATAAACTAAAAATACAAAAATAAGCCCAACAAAAAAAGATATATGGAAAAAAATTTACACAACCTTTCCCCTTTTTTTTTCCACAAACTAAATTTAAAACCAAAGAAATATAAAAACCCGAAAAAAAAAAATCCCCAAAAGTTATAAAAAAGGGAAAACGTTTTCCCTAAAATCCACACTAACCCCTAAAAAAAGAATTAAAAAAACCCAAAAATTTCCCCCAAATCCCATACAATTCAAAAATTTTAAAACCCCCCCCCCCCCCCCCCAAAAAAAAAAACAAATCCCCCCCACCCCAAAAACCCCCCGCCCTCCCCCCCCCCCCCATTTCCCCAAAAATTTGGCAAATTTTTGCATACATGTGATTAAGGAACAAAAATGTCCTTTTCTGACGGAAATAGGAAAAAAGGAAGACGAGAGGGGGGGAAAAGGGGAAACAGAAAGAGGGAGGGAGAAATGAGAGAGAAAAAACCACAAACCAACCCCCCCAACAAGCACAGCACCAAAAAAATACTTAACTCATCATCCCACTTTTTTTTCATCTGTCTCCCCCACCGACCCCTTTAAAAAAAGAAAGGGACAAAACCTTTTTTTCCAATTGCAGCTCTAAAGTTTCAAAAAAAATTTCCCCTTTTTTTTCAGAAATATTTTTTAAAACCCTAGCTTTCAACCCCCTTCCCCCTACATTTCTCCAAGTCATGTTTTAAAAATGAAAAATTAAATTGAAAAAAAATAACTGGGGGGTTTTAATGTTCAAAAAATTTGTTTTAAAAAATCAGAAAAAAAAAAAGACAAAGAAACGACAAAAACAAAGGGTTTTGTATAACCCCAAGGCAATACAACAAGGCAACATTAAGACAAAAAATTTTGACATTGGGTACAAATCAATGAAGAGAAAAACAACTACACACCAAAGGGGAAACCCCAAAATTCGCACCCACACTTTTACACACGCCCCCCCCCACACACACACACACACACACAAAACACACCCCACTCATACACAAAAAAAGAGAAAGGAGCACTTCCCCTTTTAAAAGCCCCCTTTAAAAAACTCCCCCGATGGGTTTATGAGGCCTGTAAACACACATACAAAATACCCCAAAAAATTGGGGGGAAATAATTAGCAATAAAAACAACAACCCCCC
>CM060339.1:38450342-38462842 GCA_030674155.1 Stramonita haemastoma | reverse complement strand
CCCCCCCTCCCTCCTTCCCCCCTTCCCAACCCCCCCCCCTTCCCAACCCTCCCTCCCCCTTCCCCCCCCTCCCTCCTTCTCCCCTTCCCAACCCCCCCTTCCTCCCTCCCCCCTTCCCAACCCCCCTCCCTCCCTCCCCCTTCCCAACCCCCCCTCCTCCCTCCCCCTTCCCAACCCCCCCTCCCTCCCTCCCCCTTCCCAACCCCCCTCCTCCCTCCCCCTTCCCAACCCCCCCTCCCTCCCTCCCCCCTTCCCAACCCCTCCCCAATCCCCCCCCATTTCCCTCCCCTCTTTCCCCCTTTCCATCTCCCTCTTTCCCTGTCACCTCCCCATAGTCATCCCCCCCCCCAACCTTCTCACCACCACCCCTCTTTTTTTCACCTCCCCCACCTTACTCCCCCTCACCCACTTCACCCCTCTTCCTCCTCCCGCCCCCCACCCCCTCTCCTCCCCCCCCCCCCCCCCCCCCCCCCCCCCCACTTCAGTCCAATACATTTGAATCCCTCTCACCACTCTGCCAAGAACACTTCCTTCAGTCACCTGTCCACTTCATCCATTCACTTTCATTTAATTCGTTCATCATCATTTCAAATTTTCTTTTCTTTTTTCATCCCATTGTCTCATATTCTTCCTCATGTCTTTCACTACTGAGTGACAGACCATTCTTAGAATTTTCAATTGCAGTTTTTCACCTCTGATTACACTGTTATCTTCCTCATGTTTCCACTACCTGAGTGACAACAAACCAATTCTTGAGAATTTCAAACTACAGTGTACACATGCTGATTACACATGGACACCCTTCCTCTTGTTCCATCTAAAAACTATAATATCTATAAAAAAAATTTAAAAGGAAAAAAACCTTACACTAGCTGAAACCAGAAGACCCATCCTTGTTAAGCTAACATACTGATAGTGACCTAATTATGAAAAATTTGTGTGACAATACTATGTGAACAAAGACCATGTTGTGAACACGTGTGTGTGTGAATATGTTGTGTCTGTGTGACAATCTGTGTGCAATCAAGTCCAAAGTCATGAACTTTATTTCCAGTTGGTCATTGGGTAGGTACAATTGCTTTTGTTCATCAAGCACATCATCTAAACACAAGAATATAACATACAATTTATTTTAAAATATTTAAAAAAAAAAAAAAAAAAAATAAAAAAAAAAAGTATTCTTATTGTTGTTTTATTTTGCTTGTTTTCTTGTGTGTGGTTGTTGTTGTTTTTTTTTTGTGTGTGTGTGGTGTGTGTGTGTGTGTGTGTGTGTGTGTGTGTGTTGTGTGAGTGTGTGTGTGTGTGTGTGTGTGTGTGTGTGTGTGTGTGTGTGTGCATGCGCACACATGCGTGCATGTATGCATGTGTGTACATGCGTAAATAGTAGTTTAAATGTCTTTTCTAGCCAATGGTCTCAAACACATTGTATTCCTACATTTGCGTGTGTGTGTGTGTGTGGTGTGTGTGTGTGTGTGTGTGTGTGTGTGTGTGTGGTGTGTGTGTGTGTGTGTGTGTGTGTGTGTATGTTTGTGTGTGCGCGTGCGTGCATGCATGCGTGCGTGTGCATGTGTGGCATGTGTACATGTCATGTGAGTGTTTGCGATATTTAATTTAAAGTTATCTCAGAATGTTTTAATAAATATGAAATGTAGCTATCTTGTGTCTTTCATTATGATTCAAATCAATATGCCTGTCAGTATTGTAATTGCCCTTCAGCGGATGATTACAGTGTTTTTGACTTGACTCCTTTGTGACAAAACTGTGTGACAAAACTGTGTGACGAGTGTGACAAAACTGTGTGACAAAACTGTGTGACAAAACTGTGTGACAAGTGTGACAAAACTGTGACAGAACTGTGTGACAAGTGTGACCAAGCTACACGGGGAAAATGGCAGACCCTGACACCCTGAACAGTGAGAGCACGAGAGCATCGACACATCTGTGAAGACGCTCCAATCTGGTCATTAGTTTTTCTCCTTTGTAAGTTGGGGTTTTTTGTTGTTTTTGTTGTTTTTTGGGGGGGTTGCAGTATTATTCCTGTTCTCAGTATTTGTATTCTTATTGTTGTTTTATTTTGCTTGTTTTCTTGTGTGTGGTTGTTGTTTTTTTTTGGGGGGGGCTAGGAGATGTTGCTGATTTTTCGCAGTTGTTGTTGGGTGTTCCTGTTTTTATTTTGGGTGGATTTTTTTTTTGGGGGGGGGAGGGTTTGTGTTGTTTTTCTTTCCTCTTGGGGGGAGGGGGGGAGGGGGGATCACTTACATTATGATAGATATTCTGTTTTTTTCTTATGTGAAATTCAGTAACTGATATTTATTTACATTTTTCATTGGAAAAATGACTGATTTTGTAAGATTGTTAGAACTGCATTTTCCGTTTTGTTTATTGTAGTTCAACAGGTTAGTAACAAAGATGTTGTTTTTTTCTTTTTTCTTTTTTAATCACTTAGCAAGTATTGACCCCCTGAAATTCTTTATCCAATAAATTGCCAACTAACACCCCCCCCCCCCCCCCCCCCTGTTCCCCTGACACCATCACAACTTGTATAAAGATGTTAAATAAATTAGAACATCTTCCCTGACAGCTGTAGTATATACACATGACAGCATCAACACATTTTCCCTGACAAATAAGCATGGTACAGCATAATGCAAAAAAAACGTGGCTCAACTGTCTACAGGAGAAAGACCAGACACCTGACCACTAGACAGTGGATAGACAGATAGTCTACAGGAGAAAGACCAGACACCTGACCACTAGACAGTGGATAGACAGACAGTCTACAGGAGAAAGACCAGACACCTGACCACTAGACAGTGGATAGACAGACAGTCTACAGGAGAAAGACCAGACACCTGACCACTAGACAGTGGATAGACAGACAGTCTACAGGAGAAAGACCAGACACTCAAACTGATGACTTGGAAAAAAAAAGAGAGAGGGGCACTGGAGGTCACAGAAGGAAGAGCATCCCTGAATACTGAGCCAGAATTCCAGCACACACATACACACACACACACACACACACACACACACACATACACACACACACACACACACACACACACACACACACACACACACGCGCGCGCACACACACATATGCACTCACACAACCACGCATACACACACATGCACACACACATGCGCTCTTGCACGCATGCACACACACACACGCACACACACACACGCACACACACACACGCACACACTCAATAACCCAGTTGCCACACACACATAATATCAGTTTGGTTGTCTGTTGCTTTTGTTTGTTTGTTAGTATTTTGTTGTTTGTATGTTTGTTAGTGTATATGTTATTTCCTCTCAGTGGAGATTGGTATTATCATATGGTATTGTTGCGTTTGTTTTTTTTGGTTTTTTTTGTTTTGTTTTTTCTTTTCCTTCCTCCTAATATATAAATATGCACTAAAGTGTGGAGATATTGTAATCTGACATAAGTTGCTTATTGACATTTCATGGATTCTTTTTCTTAAGTCTTAAATTATGGTTGGTGACATTGTAACTGATATAAGCTGTTTGTTTGACACTGTGATTTTTTTTTTTAAAAACCTTAAATGTGTGCATGCCCATATGTTTGTTATGTTATTTCCACTCAGTGGTGATGGGTATTATCATATGGTATTGTTGCTTTTTTTTTTTTTTTTTCTTTTCTTCCTTCAAATATATAATCCGTGTGGATTGGTCTTCATTACAAACAGAAGTCGTGAAAGCAAATCTACAGTGGTAGGCTGGGGATTGTATGGACATTCAGACACAGGGGTTGGGAAAGAGAGAACAGACAGACAGACAGACAGGCAGGCAGACAGACAGACAGACAGACAGACAGACAGACAGGCAGGCAGGCAGGCAGGCAGGCAGGCAGGCAGGCAGGCAGGCAGGCAGACAGACAGACAGACAGACAGACAGACAGACAGACAGAGAGCACTGTGGTGATGCACTTTCCCTGAAGGAGCAACTTGAATTTCACTGGGAGAAATCTGTTGTGTAAAAATGAAGTATAGTTCTGTCTGTTGTATGGAGATACTACATAATAGTACAGTTCTCAAATAACTCTAACAATACTGTCTGTTGTATGGAGATACTACATAATAGTACAGTTCTCTAATAACTCTAACAATACTGTCTGTTGTATGGAGATACTACATAATAGTACAGTTCTCTAATAACTCTAACAATACTGTCTGTTGTATGGAGATGATACATTACAGGCCTAGTACAGTTCTCTAATAACTCTAACAATACTGTCTGTTGTATGGAGATGACACATGATAGTACAGTTCTCTAATAACATCACTGTCTGAAGATGACACATGATAATACAGTTCTGTAATAAATTCTAATTCTAACAACACTGTGCACAGAATAAGAATACCATTTTTTTTTCAATTATAAAGAAATTCACAAGGAAATCCTAAAGAAACTATGTCAAAGCTTTCAGACAGGCTGTTCAGAATACCAGACATTTTGAGCACTTTTCCTCTCACACAGTTAGCACAGTGCTTTACATTCATGGAATCAGACATACAATGATCACAGGCATACAATGGACACAGAATGTACTATCAACTGTAACAACAAAACATCAACAGTGGAATCCAAAACTCTTGGATTGTCTAAAGTCAGAATCACTTTCAAATGCCAAACAGGATTGTACACACACACACACACACACACACACACACACACACACACACACACACACACACACACACACACACACACACACACACACACACATACACACACATACACATACACACACACAACACACACACACACACAACACACATTCACGCACGCAGGCACGCACACGCACACAGTCACACACTATATATATATATTCTGATACAAGGTATCAGACAGTCAAAGATCTGCTTCACACAACACAAGGCAGTTTCTCCCTAGGAAGGATCAACCACACACACACACACACACACACACACACACACACACACACACACACACACACACACACACACACACACACACAACACACTATATTCTGATACAAGGTATCAGACAGTCACAGATCTGCTTCACACAACACAAGGCAGTTTCTCCCTAGGAAGGATCAACCACACACACACACACACACACACCACACACACACACACACACACACACACACACACACACACACACACACACACACAGTCACACACACTATATATATATATATATATATATATATATATATATAAAATATATATATATATATAATATATATATATATATATATATAGTTTAAAGTTAAAGTCTGTCCCGAGCCATAAGGCTCATCAGGCCGGTGCTTATCCCGGTTTCTGTGGCGTTAAGCGACTGAGAGTCATAGACTCCCCCCTGGATAGGACGCCAGTCTATCGCAGGGTTAACCCCCAACACAAGGTTGGTACCCCTTTTACACCTGGGTGGCGTGAGAAAATAGCCGTAAAGTGCCTTTTCCAAGGGCACAACGCCATAGCGGAATAGCTGGGATCGAACCCGCAACCTTTAGATTACGAGTACAACGCCCTAACCACTAGGCCACAGCGGCGGCTTATATATATATATATATATATATATATATATATATATATATATATATATATATATATATATATATATATATTCTGATACAAGGTATCAGACAAAGATCTGCTTCACACAACACAAGGCAGTTTCTCCCTAGGAAGGATCAACGACTGGGACAGGCCTGTAACTGTCTGTGCTGCTCTGATGTTACAGCAGTGATGTCATCCTCTTATTTCAAGCAACAACAACACCCAAACCAGCCCTGCTAGTACACATGCTCACATACAGATGGAGATCGAGATTCAGATGAAACAGTCAACAGGATGATCATAGTCATGTTTTACCAGGTCATAATCACAGAGTTTTCCAGCATATATTGGGGTTGCTTAGGAAAACTACGATTGTTACTATTATCAAATTATGAGGGAGTGTTTTGTTAAGGATTACTTCACAAATCAACTGATTGGCTACTAAATGTATGGCTTTTTTCATCAATTGATTTGATTGAATGACAGTTGAACATTGACATCTGTACAGTTTGGTCTGGAGCAATTACAGTCCATCACTCACAAACAACTGAACTGATGGCCCTTCTCCAGGAGTTGTCTATTTACCTATAGGGGTCTCTGTCTGTCTGTGTCACTGTCTGTGTCACTGTCTGTGTCTGTGTCACTGTCTGTGCCTGTGTCACTGTCTGTGTCACTGTCGGTGTCACTGTCTTCTCCTTTCACTGCCTGTATGTGTGTTTGTTGCTTGCTTGTCTGTATGTCTGTCTGCTTTACTTGTATGACTGGTTACATACTTGCTTTGGTTGGGATTTACAATGAATCCTGGGAGACTTGAGAAAGTCCCTGGGAAATCTGACAGTCCACACAAGACTAAGGGATCTTTTTTTAATTCCAAAACACTGTCTTTGATTTCAGGGAATTCCGGTCAGATTTTAGAAAATCGTCTTGATATCTTAAGTCCCAATACTGCATGCTCAGGAGTGCTACTCCCCCCTCCCTCTCCTCCCCCCCCCCCTCCTCACACACACACACACACACCACACACACACACACACACACACACACACACACACACACACACACACACACACACACACACACTCTCTCTCTCTCTCTCTCTCTCTCTCTCTCTCTCTCACTCACTCACTCACTCACTCACTCACTCACTCACTCACTCACTCACTCACTCATTCTTCTCTCTCTCTCTCTCTCTCTCTCTCTCTCTCTCTCTCTCTCTCTCTCTCTCTCTCTCTCTCTCTCTCTCTCTCCTAAGCACCAACACTAAGTGATGTGAAATACAGCAGATTCTTAAAGTCCTCAGCATTGCTATCACTACACTGGCTGTTGAAAACTGCTTCAATCAATCCTGATGCTTTCAGCCAAGCCGACCACAGAGGCCATACCAAGGCTGAAGTGTGAGCATTGATCTGTAGACAGACAGACAGACTTGTGTAGAAACAAAAGCCCTGATGAGAACAACATCCTTACAGTTTGTAGACAGACATGTGCAGAAACATGACCCCAATAAACAACATCCCTACAGTCTGTAGACAGACATGTGCAGAAACATGACCCCAATAAACAACATCCCTACAGTCTGTAGACAGACACAGACAGACTTGTGCAGAAACAAAAGCTCTGATGAGAACAACATCCCTACAGTCTGTAGACAGACATGTCTGCAGCTTGGTAATTACAACCACTTTTATAATTATGTGAGAAGCAGAAAGTCTGATAATTATATCCGCTCATATAATTATGTCAGCAGCTAAAGCCTGATAATTATAACCATCCATGAAATTATGTGAGAAGCAGAAAGCCTGATAATTATAACCATCCATTAGATTATGTCAGCAGCAGAAAGCCTGATAATTATAACAACTTGTAATCATGTCAGCAGCAGAATTCTGATAATCATGTGGACTTGTAATCATGTCAGCAGCAGAAAGCCTGATAATTATATCAACTTATAATCATGTCCACAGCAGAAAGCCAAACAGTTATTAACACTCATAATTTTGTAAGCAGCAGAAGTCTGATAACTATACCCACTCTGATTATCATGTCAGCAGCAGAAGCCTGATAATTATAACCATCCATGAAATTATGTCAGCAGCAGAAAGCCTGATAATCATAAGAATCCATAAAATTATGTCAGTAGCATCCATAAAATTATGTCAGTAGCAGAAAGCCAGATAATTATAACCATCCATAAAATTATGTCAGCAGCAGAAAGCCAGATAAGTAAAACCATCCACAAATTATTTCAGCAGCAGAAAGCCAGATAATTAAAACCATCCACAAATTATTTCAGCAGCAGAAAGCCAGATAATTAAAACCATCCATAAATTATTTCAGCAGCAGAAAGCCAGATAATTAAAACCATCCATAAATTATTTCAGCAGCAGAAAGCCAGATGATTATTAACGATAAATATGATTATGTCAGCAGCAGAAAGCCAGATAATTATAACGATCCTTATGTCAGGTCTCTCTGTAAGACCTCCACAAACTCAATATCTTGTGGCCAGCACTGACACAGGTCTCTTCATTCTTCTCTTTCTTCTGTCTGCAACACTCTGTCTGTCTCAGGATCTGCTTCCTTCTTCTTTTTCTGCTGTCAAGGTCAAGGGCAGACTGAAGACTCCTCTGTTCACCATTTTTCATCAAGTTTCTTAACCTCACCAGTAGACATTTCACTGTCTGTGAATCCTGTCAAAGTCAAAACTGTATTTCCAGAGGGTATACTGAGTGAGCAATGAAACTGCTTATTTTTCATCAAGCCATCTGTCTAGTAAAAAAAAAAAAAAAAAAAAAAAAAAACCCAACCCCCCCCCAAAAAAAAAAAAACAAAAAAAAAAACACATTAAAAAAATAACAAAAACTAATAACAAAATGAAGCAGCAAGCAAACAAGCAGAGTACAACCAAGAAAACACCATCCAAAAACTATTCAGCAACAACATTATCACTGTGTGTATGTGGGGGGTGGGGGTGGGGGGGGGGGTGATGGTGGGCAGCAGGAGGGGGGGGGTGATATGGGGAAATGATGGGGGTGGGAAGCATGGGAGGGGTGTGTGATGGGAAGCAGAGGGGGGAGTGATGGGGGGGAAATGATGGGGGTGGGGGTGGGAAGCATGGGAGGGGTGTGTGATGGGAAGTAGAGGGGGGAGTGATGGGGGGGAAATGATGGGGGTGGGGGTGGGAAGCATGGGAGCCGGAGGGGGGGGGGTGATGGGAAGCAGAGGGGGGGGGGAGTGATGGGGGGGAAATGATGGGGGTGGGGGTGGGGGTGGGAAGCAGGGGGCGGGGAGTGTAATGCCTTTTCAGCTACTGCGGTAAAGAAGTATAGGTATTCATTGTCATTGTCATTTTATATATATATTATATATATATAAATATATCGTTATTTTATATCAAGGATAATGGAATAAGCACTCTTGTGCTTTTTTACATCCAGTCCCCATGTGTATGCAGTTTTGTAAATGTCATATATTTCTCCGTGTGTATGCAATTTTTAAAATGTTATATGTTCCCACCGGCACATGATGGCCTACTCTTATGAAAAGCAGTACAGGATTTAACATGTGCGCAAGATGTTCTGCATGAGTTCACACACAGGTTCTTGGTTAATAGTCTCATCCAAAGGACTTGTGGGGAGAGTGGAGTCAGCACTGATGTTAACTCCAGGAGAAAAATCTCCTCGAATGGGAATCAAACTTGGGTCGCCAAATTGCGAGCGCAATTTTCTGACCCCTAGGCTATCCCGTCCCCCCTTATAGAAGCCATGAGCAACAAAGAGGGTGATTATCACCTGCTAAAGCCCAGTTAGCATCACAGCCATCTCAGGACTTGTATCAGTATTACTGTTGTCATCATCATTATTATTAATATGATCATTATTACCACTATCATGATGACCAGAGCCAATCCAATCCAATCATGTTGTTATCACCCTGCATTATTATTATTATTATTATGATCATTATTACCACTATCATTATGACAAGAGCCAATCCAATCCAATCATGTTGTTATCACCCTGCATTATTATTATTATGATCATTATTACCACTATCATTATGACAAGAGCCAATCCAATCCAATCATGCTGTTTATCACCCTGCAGTCCACACAGGCCATGTCAGGGTTGTCACCTTCTGAAATATTATGTCTCAGAATAAAACAGTAATCTCATTTAGAAAAAGCAAATACATTGATAAACGTTGATATTAATGAAGCATTGAAAATATTCAATTTATGTTTAAAGAAAGCAGCATAATGTAGGAAAAACAGATAGGTAAGGGTAAAACTGTTAAAAAAGATGACTGATATGACATGGAATGTCATACCAGTAAAAGAAATGTAAGTAGATTGTTAAGGAACTATCGCCGTATATGACCTACAGTTAATCGCGAATCATTTTGTAAAGCTAGGAGAGAGTATAAAAATCTATTGAAACGAAAGAAAAAATATTTTGACAAATCCTTGCTAATTACATTGATTAATTCGATTGGTGATCAAAAAGAATTTTGGAATGTCATAAACAGAAAAATTCAAAGCAGATAACACCCAACGAACAATATTAGTGAAGAAATGTGGTTTCAGCACTTTACACAGTTACTTGAACAAAATGTAATTACTGATAACAATTTGACATACGAAGCTGATGGAAATGTTCATGAGTATTCATCTGATTATTTAAACCAGCCCATCTCAAGAGAAGAAATTTTGTTTGCTTTAAGAAAATTGAAAAAAGGTAAAGCTGCTGGCCCACATGGCATTTTAAGTAAAAATCTAAAATTCGCTTGCAGTTCAAATTTCATTGTAGATTTTCTAGTTAACTTTTTCAATACTTTGTTTGATAAAGATATATATCCAGGAAGTTAGTCAGAATCTATTGTTATTCCTTTATTTAAAAAAAAGTAACGCCACCAATCCAGGTAATTACAGAGGCATTTCTCTATGTAATGTTTGTAGTGAATTGTATGGTGCTATTATCAATAGAAGATTGCAGGAGTGGGTAGAAGAACATAACAGGAGAATATCAAGCAGGTTTTAAGAAAAACTACTCAACTATTGATCATATCTTTACTTTCATGGCATTTATTCAGAAACAGTTTAGTTTAAATCGTAAATTGTACGTTGCCTTTATCGATTTTGAGAAGGCGTTTGACTCCATTAACAGAAGTCTACTCTGGCCTGTTTTGTTTAAAAACGGTATTCGTGGGAAAATGTATAAGTGCATTTTAAGTATGTATGATTATGTGAAAGCAAGAGTGCGATCTGGGGCTGTGTTGACTGATTATATTAACTGTACAAGTGGCGTGAAGCAAGGTGACATTTGTAGTCCTCTTCTGTTTTCTATAATTATAAATGAGTTAACACAAGAAATCTTAAGTTCTGGGCGTCATGGTGCCACCTTTACAAATGACCTTATACAGATTTTCATTCTTTTGCTTGCTGACAATGTTGTTTTGATGTCAGAAACAGTGGTTGGGTTGCAAACACAGCTAAACAGTTTACAGAAATCTGTTGTCTCTCTGCAACTGAAAGTAAATATAGCGAAAAGCAACATTGTTGTATTTAGAAAAGGGGGTTATCTGTCAGAAAGAGAAAGATGACGATATGAAGGCATTTTGATGCCTGAGGTAAATGTGTATAAATATTTGGGCATTTATTTTTCTACTCGTTTGAGCTTTAATCTTGTGTGAAGGGATCTTGCCAGTAGAGCGAAATGTAAATTGTTGTTTATAATGCAGAAACTAGCGTCATTAAACAATGAATCTCTGACGTTGCTTTTGAAAATGTTTGATACTCAAATTCAGCCTGCTGTATTATATGGATCTGAAATTTGGGGGCTTGATGCTGCTGCTGTGCACTGTGAAAAAGTTCATCTGTTTGCATTAAAGAAATTTCTTGGAGTATCGCCACAAACACCCAATGACCTTGTATATGGTGAAACAGCTAGATTTCTATTAATGGTGCTTTCTGCAGTTAAATGTATTAGATATTGGTTAAAATTAACTCAGATGGACAGCCAAAGATTACCTTTTCAGGCTTACATGATGTTATTAGATCTGGATAATAGGGGTAAAAGAAACTGGCTATTAATTGTGAGAATGAAATTGCTTGAATATGGTTTTAGTTTTGTTTGGATTAATCAAGGTGTTGAAGGCATAAAAGGCTTTATTCGTATGTTTAGAGAGAGGCTGGTTGAATGCCAATGGCAGGAATGGAATTTTCATGTTCAAAATAGTGAGAGATTTGATTTTTATAGACTGTTCACATATCTGAATTGTATACCAACTTACATGTCTATGACTATTGAGAGACACATAAAGCATATTATGACCAAATGTAGATTCGGAATTTCAGATATATTTGTCCATTCAAAACGCTATACTACATCAAATGGTAGAGCTTTGATATGTCCATTGTGCAAGGATGCAAAAGAAAATGAGGTTCATTTCGTACTTTCTTGTCCAGAATTAAAAGACATTAGGGAACAATTTATTCCAGCAAAATATTTCAGGTATCCATGTATGTTTAAAACTCGTATTGTTAATGTCAGCAAAAAATGAAATTACTGAATTATTAAAGAGTTTATATATCAGTTTAAAGAAAGACTATTTTTAAGCAGATGGCAAGAATGGGATTTCCATATTGAAAACAGTGAGAGATTTAGTATATAAAGAACTTTTTGTGGTGTTCATGACAGGAAAACATATCTCAAAATAGAGCTAGACAAACATTTTAAATTTCTTATGACCAGGTTTAGATGTGGCATTTCGGAAATTAATACACACCAAAACTGCCATAAACTACATTCTGATTTGGATTTGACTTGTTCTTTGTGCAAAATCTGAATTGAAGACGAAGTGCAATTTATGTTGTGCTGTCAGATTTTTATATATAAGAACACCATATATACCATTGAAATTTTATAAATACCCTAGCCAATT
>CM060339.1:38425342-38447842 GCA_030674155.1 Stramonita haemastoma | reverse complement strand
TTCAACCGACAACTCCATAAAGACACTACACTACATAATATAATGATGGGCTTTTATCTGATTTTCTTTTCCACCCTCACTCAGGTCCAAAATTATCCCCCCCCTCCTCCCCCCCCCATGTGTGTGTGTGTGTGTGTGTGTGTGTGTGTGTGTGTGTGTGTGTGTGTGTGTGTGTGTGTGTGTGTGTGTGTGTGTGTGTGTGTGTGTGTGTGTGATGAGGATCAAAACATACTGACAATACTCAAACTATTTACTCTTGCTGTGTTTAATTCACATCATATGATCACTACAGTGTAACAGGTTTAACATAAAGCAGTGCAAATTTATGACAGTATCACTGCAGAGAATCTGACATGGCATGATGAGGGAAATGAGGAAAAGAGGGTGGAGGGTATGTGCAGAGAGAATGGTACAGTATGATATATACAAAGGCACAACCAATGCCCTGGTGTCATATGGTGTGGTGGTGTACTTGGGTATGGTTTGGTAATGTGGTGAGTAGTAATGTGGTGTGGTGAAGTGTGCTAAGTGATGTGTGTGCAATGTGGTGGTGTGCAGGGTTCATGATAACCGGTAATTGTCGGTATTTTACCGATTGTAAACAGGGAATACCAAAAATTTTCGAAGCAGCCCGTACCACTACCGCGTACCGATTCTGTTTGCCTGTGACCGATTAGATTTCCCTCTCAAAAAAAAAGAAGTCTGAAGTGACATTTTCTGACAGTCTGTCATGCGCCTGTACTGTGCTTACCACCTACCCCTTCCTACCACACCCCTTCCAACGAACTCTTATCTTTGGCGCCAGCCTCATTAGCCTAGCACGCAGAACAGCAAGCTTTACTGTGAAAGAACAGAGCTTCGCGCTCCTCTCAGCATGACAGTGACTTCCATTCACAATGAGTAAATGGGGCCTAGATTGATTTATTCTTTATTCTTTTAATCTTTTATATCGAGGATAATGGAATAAGCACTCCTGTGCTTTTTTTACATCCAGTCCCCATGTGTATGCAGTTTTGTAAATGTCATCTGTTCCCACCGGCACACGATAGCCTACTCTAACGAAAAGCGAAAAGCAGAGGGTCTATGACTATGAATTTGCCCGTTGCTTTGAGAGAGAAGAGTCGAAAACAAAATCTAAATTGAACGAATGATCTAGATGAGCCCTAAGCATAGAAACAAGAAAGAAGAATATAGGCCTAAGTCACACAAATGATGTCAATGATGTCGTGCAAAACAACAAACTGACACAGACAGTGGCACAGGCTGCGTGGCTTCGTGCCCAAGAAGCGACTGGCAGCAGCACGGCAGTCAAAGTCTCTGAGAGATTTGGGTTTAATCTAGATTTATTTTGCTGCCGAACAACCCCCCCCCCCCCCCCCCCCTTCACTGAATAGTTCCGTTTTTGTTGTGTTTACAGTACCTACCGGATTTTATTTTCTGGGGACCGATTTTGGGGGAGTTGGTCAAGATATCTCTGAAATGGCAACTCGCAATACCCGTTTTTAAAAATCCTAGCGCGAACCCTGGGTGTGATGTGTGTGATGTAGTGTGGTGTGTGATGGTGGTGAGGTGTGGTGAAGTGTGATGTAGTATGTAATGGTGATCAACACTGGTGGCCTGGTGATGGTGTGTGATCCATCATGTGGTGTGGTGAAGAGTTCTGTGTGAAATTGAAGTTCTCTTCAGGGAAAAGCATTCCCCCTCAGTGCAGGGACAGAGAAAAAGAAAGCCAAGGTAAAGCAGAGCCACACAGTACAAATGAACCCACACTAACACAGTGGAAACAAACTAGGATCCTACCCCTCTTCAGCTTCACCGAACTCAAAACAAATAAATAAATTAAAGTGCCCACTCTACGTGTTATTGAACACAAATCCTTCGGATGAGACTATAAACCGAGGCCCCGTGTGTGAACGCACAGAGAACATCTTGCCCATACTTTAAATCCTGTTCCGCTTTTCGTAAGAGTAGGCCATCATGTGCCGGTGGGAACAGATGACATTTACAAAACTGCATACACACGGGACTGGATGTAAAAAAGCACAAGAGTGCTTATCCCATTATCCTCGATATAAAAGAATAAAATAAAATAAAACACAACCTCAAACAGACAGACAGATAATCTTCATTCTTCAAATGCCCAGCTTTCTAAATTCACTGTATCTGCCACAATCACAACACAGAACAAAGAGAGAATTCATGAACCAATGAAGGAATGTAGGAAAGTTATTGCTAATAAGCTATGCAGCCCAGTTAGCAGGCCACGCAATCTACAAGTACAACATAACACAACATGTTATTATAGATAAGGTAACCCTGCCAATGTCTTTTTTTTTTTTTTAATCCAAATCAAAACAAGTGTTACTGAAGCATGTATTCTCCTCTGGCCAGGTGACACTGTCATAGCCCATGAAGCAAGCCATGATATACAGCAGACAGAAAGAGACACAGAGAGAGAAGCAAGCCATGATATACAGCAGTCAGAAAGAGACAGAGAGAGACAGAGAAGCAAGCCATGATATACAGCAGACAGAAAGAGACAGAGAGAGACAGAGAAGCAAGCCATGATATACAGCAGACAGAAAGAGACAGAGAGACAGAGAAGCAAGCCATGATATACAGCAGACAGAAAGAGACAGAGAGACAGACAGAGAAGCAAGCCATGATATACAGCAGACAGAAAGAGACAGAGAAGCAAGCCATGATATACAGCAGACAGAAAGAGACAAAGAGACAGACAGAGAAGCAAGCCATGATATACAGCAGACAGAAAGAGACAGAGAGACAGACAGAGAAGCAAGCCATGATATACAGCAGACAGAGACAGAGAGAGACAGAGAAGCAAGCCATGATATACAGCAGACAGAAAGAGACAGAGAGAGACAGAGAAGCAAGCCATGATATACAGCAGACAGAAAGAGACAGAGAGACAGAGAAGCAAGCCATGATATACAGCAGACAGAAAGAGACAGAGAGACAGACAGAGAAGCAAGCCATGATATACAGCAGACAGAAAGAGACAGAGAGACAGAGAAGCAAGCCATGATATACAGCAGACAGAAAGAGACAGACAGACAGACAGAGAAGCAAGCCATGATATACAGCAGACAGAGAGAGACAGAGAGACAGAGAAGCAAGCCATGATATACAGCAGACAGAGAGAGACAGAGAAGCAAGCCATGATATACAGCAGACAGAAAGAGACAGAGAGACAGACAGAGAAGCAAGCCATGATATACAGCAGACAGAAAGAGACAGAGAGGCAGAGAAGCAAGCCATGATATACAGCAGACAGAAAGAGACAGAGAGACAGACAGAGAAGCAAGCCATGATATACAGCAGACAGAAAGAGACAGAGAGAGACAGAGAAGCAAGCCATGATATACAGCAGACAGAGAGAGACAGAGAGAGACAGAGAAGCAAGCCATGATATACAGCAGACAGAAAGAGACAGAGAGAGACAGAGAAGCAAGCCATGATATACAGCAGACAGAAAGAGACAGACAGAGAAGCAAGCCATGATATACAGCAGACAGAAAGAGACAGAGAGAGACAGAGACAGAGAAGCAAGCCATGATATACAGCAGACAGAGACAGAGAGAGACAGAGAAGCAAGCCATGATATACAGCAGACAGAAAGAGACAGAGAAGCAAGCCATGATATACAGCAGACAGAAAGAGACAGAGAGACAGAGAAGCAAGCCATGATATACAGCAGACAGAAAGAGACAGAGAGACAGACAGAGAAGCAAGCCATGATATACAGCAGACAGAGAGAGACAGAGAGAGACAGAGAAGCAAGCCATGATATACAGCAGACAGAGAGAGACAGAGAGACAGAAGGGGGAGAGGGGCCAGAGGAGAGAAAAAGAGAGTGAGAAGAGAGGGGGGGAAGAGAGAGAGAGAGAGAGAGAGAGAGAGAGAGAGAGAGAGAGAGAGAGAGAGAGAGAGAGAGAGAGAGAGAGAGAGAGAGAGAGAGAGAGATAGAGACAGAGAGAGACAGAGAGAGAAAGAGAGAGAGGGAGAGAGAGCGGGAGAGAGAGAGAGAGAGAGGGGGGGGGGCAGACAGAGACAGACAGGCAGAGACAGAGACAGAGACAGAGATAGACAGAGAGAGAGAGAGAGAGAGAGAGGGGGGGGGGACGGACAGACAGGCAGAGGCAGAGAGACAGACAGACAAACAGACAGACAGAGAGAGAAGGGCAGACAGACAGAGACAGAGTGAGAGACAGAGAGGGAGGGGGGAGAGACAGAGACAGAGATAGAGACAGAGACACAGACAGAGACAGAGACACGGAGAGAAACAGAGAGAACCGCAATTCATGTAGTCAAGTGGAGTCTACTACATCACCACCTCTACACTACTTTTAAGAGCTGTTTATGAATTATCTACCATATAATAAGAACAAAATAAAATAGATTAAATGAAAATACATAACCGAATCAGTAAACAATGTATCATTACTATAACTTAGTATGAAAAGTGTTAAAACTTGATGTTTAAACAATTAATGTTAGACTACAAGGAATGTTTAAACCTATCACATAAACAAAGAATGCTTTCTATCATTTTGCTTATGTTTAAAAAATAAAGCTGTTTCCCAAACTTTGTCTGATCCAGTCTACTGTTAAAAACACTGAGACCTGCATCAGAGATGTTCAGACCTGGATGACTGTTGATAAGTGAAAACTCAATGATGATCAAACTAAAGCTCTTCTGCTTCAGTCAAACATGGTACATATCCACAAACTACAAATAAATTCTGTTCAGGTTGGAATTTTAAACATATCATTTGCATTTTTTAAAAATTTCCAATAACAGGTCTCTGGGGAAAAGGTGTCACATATTTTGCACTCCACCTATACAGAAATTTACTGTAACAGTTCATTCACAAATATCTGACAACAGAATCAGCCCAAACCCTTGCTTGTACTTTTGTTTTGTCAAACTGGACTACTGTCATATTTCTCTTCTTGTTCACTATTTACAGTACATATCCTAGGACCTATCTAACAGTGAAAAGTTGAAAGTTGTGCTGCCAGAGTTGTTCTCAGAGCAAAAAGACTCTACACACTTTCAGCCACTCAAAGACAGCTCCATGATGGCTGAGCTCTTCCAAAGGTTCTTCCCTGCCTAGAGTAATGCAGTACTAACTTCTCACTGTCTGCATTCCCTCTAGAAATCTCCCTCCTCCTGACTCCCATCTTCTATCAGTTCCAAGAGTCAGAACACAACTTTAGGTTCTCCCGCAGTGCACCTCAAGTCTGGAACCCTTCGAAAATCCGCCATATGGAATCTCTCTCCACTTTGAAAAGGGCACTTAGAAATATAGATCTTTTTCATCAGCACAACTGACATTTTCAACCGCTTTTATCACTTCACTTCACTTTTCTCTCACCCTGTAACTTTGACAGCTCTTCTGTGAAACTATTTTTTTAAACTAAAATTTTGGTTTTTTTTAGTACCCATACAGTTCCAATACCATTGTTATTATTGCCATGATTATATGTTGATTTATGCGATAAGACATTTAAGCAATGCAATGTGATGTAATGTGATAACCTAATGTCAGAGGAATCTTGCATAATGCTGTTACCTAGAACTAGTAGAAGTGGTCAGAAGCACTATTTCCATAGTTGGACCAAAGAAGTAATGACAGTACAACAGGGAAAAAAATACAAACATAACCACAAAAATGGCAAGAAAACAAACGAACAGTCAAAACGACATTTAATTTCACAGGCAATCAGTAACTCACACGTTCACTTACTCAGGCTAACAGCATTTCATGCACAAAGGCAGGCACACCTATAATATGCACATGTGCATGCAAACAAATCCACATGAATGCTTCACACACACACACACACACACACACACACACCCCACACACACACACACACACACACACACACACACACACACACCATACATGATACACTTCCGTGAACATATATATTATACACACACCCAAGAGCAAGCGCTCTCTCTCTCTCTCTCTCTCTCCTCTCTCTCTCTCTCTCTCTCTCTCTCTCTCCTCTCTCTCTCTCTCTCTCTCTCCTCTCTCTCACCTTTGACTAATATCACCCTCTTACAGACAGCCTTTAACTGAAGAAACACACACACACACACACACACACACACACACACACACACACACACACACACACACATGCACACACAAACACACGCACGCACATATGCATGCACGCACGCACGCACACACACACACACACACACACACACAGAGTAAAAATCCTAGTAACTGGCAAAGATATATAGCTAGCTATGTATGAAGAAAGGAACAGGTCAGTTTGAAGAGTTCTTCTGAAGGCTGAGACTGAAACAGAATCAGAGAATGAGAAAAGGGAGATCTAATTCTACATAAAATCATTCCAAAGAGAGGGACGGTACGAGAGGAACTTGTACATGAACCACAAGATATACAATGCTGAGTTGGAACGTGGAGTCTGGTTGTATCAGAGGAAGAGGAAAAACAGCACTCTGGTACATAGAGCTGAAGAAAATCAGACAGACAGGAAGGGCAATCCAGAAAGAGACATTTGACAGTGACATGCAGTGTTTGTTATCTCTTCTGTCAGTGAAGGGAATGAACCAGAGGACAGAATGATATGATCAAGTTGAGATACATGAGTTAAAGATTAAGTCAGAACCACTGTTTGAACACTCTGTAACTCAAATGATGTTAAGGTACACACAGAAGAGGAAAACTGCAACAAACATGCCTGGAAAGAACACAGAGACACTAAGCCCTTTCTATCTTTGGACAGAAAATGATGTATGGAACCAAATCGGGATTATTTTTTTTCATATATACCACTTTATGTCACAGCAGATTCCTCTGCGTGAAATTCGGGCTGCTCTCCCTGGGGAGAGTGCGTCGCCACAAGTGCAGCACCTAACCAGTTTTTTTTTTTTCTTTTTCCTGTCTGCAACTGTATTTGGTTCCCTATCAGAGTGGTTTTTATCTACAGAATTTTGCCAGGGACAACCCCCTTGTTGCTGTGGGTTCTTTTATGTTGCACACTAAATAATGAGGTGTAACAAACAGGACCTCAGTTTATCATATCATCTGACAGACTAGCGCCAGACACCACTCATGGTGTAATGGATGGGGGAAAAGTTTTGGGTCCAAACGGGATTCGAACCATCATCGCACACCCCGCCACGGACTTTGCTTTCTAGGCAGCACGTTAACCAATCTAGACATTGATTCTACACTGCAGATCCAACAATCTACCCATGTTTTCAAACAATTTCTGTCAATGTCCACCTTCAAGATGATGGAAAGTTGTATGAATCTTCTTGAAACTTTTCTCAACAAGCCTACAGCTAAATATCAGCCATGAAACATTGCTTAAATAGGCATCAAGTGATTTCCTATAAGACACTGCTGCACTCTGAAAACATCTGGTGGGGGGGGGGGGGGGGGGGGGGTGGGGGGGGGGGGGTGGGTGTGGGGGGGGGGGGGGAGAGGTGGTGTTAGTGTAGAACAATGTTTCAATGTGAGATAAGGTAGCTTAATATGATTTCAGGGGGTCAATACTTGCTAAGTGATTTTTTTAAAAACCCACCTTTTTGTAACTTATTGAAGTACAATAAACAAAAAGGAAAATGCAGTTCTAACAAAATCAGTAATTCCAAGGGTGTGTGTGTGTGTGCGTGTGTGTGTGTGTGTGTGTGTGTGTGTGTGTGTGTGTGTGTGTGTGTGTGTGTGTGTGTGTGTGTGTGTGGGGTGTGTGCGTGCAAGTTGGTGTGTGTGTGTGTGTGCAAGTGTGTGTGTGTGTGTGTGGGGGGGGGTTAAGACTGAATTTTATTACTTTCTGTGATAACTATTTCTGCTCATTATTTTTGTATAATGCTTGAGACCAAGTGAAATTCCTATTTGATAAAGTGTTGGTATCGGTGTTGGTATAGGTATAGCTTTGTAATTGTGTGGGGTAATGGTTGTATACTGTGCGTGTTATTCCTCTGTGATAAATGCTTTTCCTATTTACTTTCTTATGCATGGCTTGTAACCCACATGAATTTCCATTTGCGAGATAATTAAAATGTTTGAATTCAAAACTGACAGAGGACAGACAGGATCTATGGACTGAACTGCTGACTTCCACTCAGTACAGTGTGTGCTGGGCACTGCCCTGAATTGTTCAAGCTGTGTGTCTTGGGCACGTTGAAGCTGGTGGAGCCCATCTCTCTCCTAGAGGTCTGCTGTGCATGCTGCACATGTTCATGTCATGCAGTCCACCACCCATAGCTGACTGACTACTTTCCCACAAAAAAATGCATGTTTTTCAATATTCACTTCTGTCACATATCACTCCCAGGTAGGTGTTTTTCCCCTCCATTGAACCCCCCTCTCCTCTTCCCAAAGCTTTTTTTCTTTTTGCAGCTCATTTGTGCAAGAGCACTGTGTATTGCAACAATGCACCCAATACCTTGTCACTTCCTTAAAAATAAACTGCAAGGGGGAAAAGAAAAAGACTACACACACACACACAACACACACACACACACACACACACACACGCATGCATGCATGCACGCATGCACGCATGCACACAATCATCCAAGGTGCAGTTTATAGGACATTACTTTGCCTTCTGTAGATTATCAATGAAAAATAATTTTAACTTCTGCTTAACTCACAGCCTGTTTTGGTAATTTGGAGAGCAAAATAGTTTGATGCTGCTGTAAAACTGATTAAAAAGAAGCTTGCATCTTTTTCTCTTTCAGACTAGTTACTTTCTGTCTTTAATATTTATTAATCTGAAATAACACACAACACACACACACACACACACACACACACACACAACACACACACACACACACACACACACACACACAGGAGTAAGAGTGTTGTGCATTGCGCTCGAGATCTGCTGACCTGGGTCTGAATCTCATGTAAGAGGATTTCTTCTCTGGAGTTAAGATCAGTGCCGACTCCACTCCCCCCTAAAGTCCTTCAGACGAGACTACAAACCGAGGTCACTTGTGCAAATGCATGCAGAACATCTTGCGGACACGTTAAAAACCCTTCCGCATTTCAGAAGAGTATGCCATTGTGTGCCAGTGGGAACGATAACAAAATTTACAAAAGTGCATACACACGGGGACTGGATGTAAAAAAAAAAGCACATGAGTGCTTATTCCATTATCCTCCAAATAAAAGAATAAAAGAAGAAGAAAATAAACACTCACACATGCACACACTATAATGAAAGAACTGACATTAAGAATAGAACATATAAGCTCTAACAGTAATAATTTGCACAAAAGTTGTGTAAATCCATGAATGAATCATTGTATAATGTATATAACAATATCTACTCATATACATTTATTTTTTAATTGTTTATTTATTTATTTTATGTATTTGTTCATTAGGCCTATGGAAAAAAATCCTGAATCTTGCATGAAATATCTAACTTATACAGCAGCACAAATTACATTGCTCCTTTAGCCTCAGACAGGGTCTCTGTAAATGTTATCATGAAATGAAAAATATGACCTATTTAGGTCATAGCTGACCCAACCATAGTAACAGGATAACACTGATAAAAAAAAAAAGCATCAACAGCAATGTATGAAGAATGGACCACCCCAAAGCAACAGAAAACAATAAGAGGAAAGCAAAAACAGAAGAAAACAACACAGGGAAAAAAAAACAAGAGCAAAGTAACAAGAGAGAAAAAAATTGCAGAGAAAAAAAACAACAGATGAAAAACAAGAAGAAAAACACAGAGTTGTGCTTGCAAAGTCTGGGCCAGCTATGGGGGAGTTTTCACTCCTTGGGTGCTAAGCAGAGATTCTGTCAGTCCAAAAATCTACACCTTTTCAGCCACACTCCCACATATTCACACCAACCAACTTATCTCCCTGCGTTTTTCCTCTCCTCTCCCGCAGCCATTTCAGTTCTCTGTCACAAATCTGGTCCTGGGCTCCTTCTCCCAAACATCTCTCTGAGCTGATCCTGTCAAACAAACAAAAACAAAATATTTCTCTTCTGGCTCTGACCTCTGCTGTGATTCTGAACATGTCTGTCATTGAATGACTTCTCCATTAATTTCTTTAGCAGTTTTTGGAGCACTGAATTGATATTTTTTCAGGCAATGTGCTGCGAACTAGTTGGCCCTGGAATCAGACTGTTTTCTATCTAGATACAACATAAACCTCAAGAAGCAAACATGAGCAGTTATTTTTCCACATGCGTGCATGTATTTGTAAATAAAATTGAGTACAACAGTTGTACAAAAGTTGCCCTGGAAAGTGATAAAAATACCCCCCCCCCCCCCCCCCAATGTGAATCCCCAGGCACTGCTGTCATTTAAGCCCATGACTTCAGGACTGCAGGTCTGACACTACCACTGAGGTCAAGGATATTTCTGATAAAAAAAAAATATACTGGACAACACCTAACAAACTATGGATAACATTACAAAATGGCATTGGAGATGATGCCTTTTGTCGATGATTTACCTGAAAATGACAATGATTATGACAGTTATCATGATGTACAAATCTAGCTGGATGTCACACAGCAAGACACGCATTTTAGAGGACAGAGAAAAGTGCAAGTTAGCTTGCTGAATTAGCCACGAGTACAAGTGTCCTCATGATAGTGACAGTGAGTTGACTGAGTTTAAGCAATGGCAAAAGTAAATCAGGCCTGGGGCAGTAGGAAATAGGGGGACGGGTCCTGTATGTGGTGTGTGTATGGTGAGAGGAAGGGTAAACAGGAGTTGAAACCTGATCAGAGTAGAATATGTCAGTGGATTTGATCCGGGTTCGAGTCCGGTCGAGGAAATTTTCTTCCTGGAGTTAACATCAGTGCTGACTCCACTCTCCCCAAAAGTCCTTCGGATGAGACTTTAAACCGAGGCCCCGTGTGCGAACGCATGCAGAACATCTTGCGCACACGTTAACTCATGTTCCGCTTTTCGAAAGAGTAGGCCATCGTGTGCCGGTGGGAACAGATGACAATATTTACAAAACTGCATACACACGGGGACCGGATGAAAAAAAGCACATGATTGCTTATTCTGTTATCCTCGATATAAAAGGATAAATAAATAAATAAATCCAAATCAAATTAGGCATAAAAATTATCTAAAGTCACTATCAAAATTTTAAAGATCGAAATTGACCTCTATCATTTTCTATTAAAACACTTATTCTCTAACCCACGTAGTTTCCATAACTGAGCTTTTTTGTCAATCCTACAAACCCCTGATACAGAAATGAGAACAAGTATCACTGTCTGCAGCCCTATGACTTTTGTCCCAAACCTTGAAACGTAAAACTTTGAGATCGTGCTGCGATCTTGGAAGGGATGGGAACATTAGATCTAAACGTTACATTGGCTTGGGTTATCTAAGCCGTTTTCTTCATCACAAAACGATTCTCTCATGCACAGATATAAATCATTTTATTGCCAAGTAAAGCTGAAACACGTGGATCAAAGCCACAACGAAGTTGGAATAACAAGCCAGGACTTACCTTCAAAATAAAAAAATTGCCGAGCATGCTCAACCTTTTACATAATGCCCCGTTTTGCACATCTAACCACACAAACTATGCAAAGCAGAATAGGTAGATGCATATTGTAAAGATCGATCAAATTGATTTCTTTTATCTATCAACAATCACCGGAAATTGCCCGTCAGCCATTAAATGCTTGTGCACATGCTATTTTTGTAGTTGTCTTTTTACCAGTGGCGATCTGAAACAACCCCTACACTGCACGCACAGAGGAGGGGGGGGGGGGGGATATTTTTGTTGTTGTTGCTGCAAAGTTTGTTTGTTTGGACTTTCTGAGGGCAAGGAGGAGGGAGCATTAGTGAAACTTTTTATTCAGGGAAATTATTAGGCACACACAATGACCCCTCTTTTAATTAGTGCTCGCTTTCCCCCAGCCAAGGTTAAGCAGTGTCGAGGGTGGTTGCCAGTTGGATGGGTGACAGTTTGTGTGCCTTGGTACAGTACAGTTCCCCTAGTTCCCCCAGCTGTAAATGGGTACCTGCCCCCTTTAGGGTTAGGGAAGGCAAAGCAGCCTGGGAGAGAAGATCGGCGCCGCCCTCAACATGCTGGCCCTTAGAGAAGCTGAGGTCTCTGAAGCCTCGCTCCCCTACGACCAAACAGGTTATGGGACACCTTACCTTTACCTTTACTCAGCCCAAAATCAAGGAAAAGCGATCATGAAAAAAACCCTACCTCAACTAACAAATAAAGGGGGGGGGGGGGGAATCAATCACGGTAAAAAGGGAAACCATAAAATGAGAATAATTGATAAGCACATTCAACACTTACAAATATTACACCATTCAAACACAAGGCAAAGAAAATGAGCACACAGAAAACAGAAATAACTGAGGAAAAAGTAAGGAGCAGTAACTTGAGAAAGAGGGTAAGGGAGAGCTATTAAAATAGCAAGTGAGGGGAGGGGGGGTGGGGGTGGGGTGGCAAGAGAATGAATAAATACATGATACTTCAATTAATGAAATATCTGTAATACCTATGGATGAAAATTTTGGGCTAAGCCTAGTCTTACAATCTGTCCTTGAAAACATATAATTTTATGTGTCCACATCGTAACAATCATTACAAAATGAAAATCAATAAATCAGGTAAAAAAACAACTACTTTATATTAAAATATTACACATTATTATGGTCACACAGAGAGAGAGAGAGAGAGAGAGAGAGAGAGAGAGAGAGAGAGAGAGAGAGAGAGAGAGAGAGAGAGAGAGAGAGAGAGAGAGAGAGAGAGAGAGAGATCAAATCAAATTAAATCAAATCAAATCAATTTTTTTTTCAAAATGGTACATTGAGCAAGCAAAAAATCTGCTTTTTTCCATCAAGCCACCTATCTAGCAAACACAAAAAAACAAACCCAACAAACAAAAAACAACAACAAAAAACAACAAAACAAAATAAGAAAAAAACACTTAAAAAAACAAAAAGCTCTTAACCAAAGAACAGACAACTAAACAGAAATGAAGCAGCAAGCAAACAAGCAAAGTACAACCAAGGAAACCCCACCCAAAAAATATTTAGCTACAACATACAAATTACACACACACACACACACACACACACACACACACACACACACACACACACACACACACACACTTACTCACACTTATAAGCATATCATATCCCATGTGCACATCTACTTGAGGTGGGTTGTTATTTTTTTTGAGACAGAGAGAGACAGACAGACAGACAGACCGACAGACAGAGAGCGAGAGAGAGAGAGGGACAGACAGAGAGAGAGAGAGACGGACAGAGAGACAGAGAGAGAGACAGAGAGAGAGAGAGAGAGAGAGAGAGAGAGAGAGAGGGGGGGGGGGGTGTAGACAGAGAGAGAGAGAGGGACAGACAGAGAGACCAACAGACAGACAGAGACACAGAGAGAGAGAGAGAGAGAGAGAGAGAGAGAGAGAGAGAGAGAGAGAGAGAGAGAGAGAGAGAGAGAGAGAGAGAGAGAGAGAGAGAGATGTAAAGAAAAACAACAACATTGCTATTGATATTTAAAGCTGGGCCTAGCAGACCCCTTCCATTTATCCTCTTCCCCTCCTTTCCTTCAACACCCCTCCATCACTGCCTCTCAAGCTTTCCCGGTTTGTGCACCACGCATGTACTATGTACAGCTCGCTGAGAGCATGTCTATGTTCCCTAAGCTCTTATGTTCCCTGAAGTCAAGTTACATGATAATCAAAGGTTAAACTGGTGATCTACGACTTCAGGTAATCGACGACCTCAAACACTCCCCTGTTTGCAAAAGGGGAGAGGTGCGAGGGACACAAGAGTGCATGCTTATCCCATTATCCTGGCTATAAAAAAATAATAATAATAAAAATTAAAATACATGCAGCAAAAAAAAAAGACAGACAAAATAGAGGAGGGCTGAGGGGACATAGAACTGACACCCCCCCCCCCCAGCCTAGCATTGACCCTTATACAGGACAGGCTAGGCCTTGGTAGGCAATGAACGAGAGAGAGAGAGAGAGAGAGAGAGAGAGAGAGATTCAACCAATTGAAAGGCTCGTACTGTAATGTATTGGGCTTCCTGCCTTCTTTCCTTCCTGTGATGTATGGTGTAAGCCCATTGGAGGCCATTATTTACAAAACCTATTGTTTTGTTTCTGCTGGGTGTAGGCCACAGGTACGTCAATGTATCATTCTTTTCATCCTGTCATGCATCTGTCTTTTCGTCATGTCAATGTACTGATCAGCCTTTTCATCATGTCAACCTATCATCATGTCAATGTATCACTATCAGTCTTTTCATTACACCTTACCTCAGTTCGTTCATTAGTCCTTTTCATTAGGTTAAGTTACCAGTCTGATCACGAGGTGTGTGCTCCAGAACAATGTGATTTTGTCCTCTGCTTCATACATGAAAACACCTGTGCTGTTAGTACTGATGACAGTAACTTTTGGGAGTGATTGATTTCTGTGTTTGTCTTGAAACTGTCTCCACACAGATCTGTCTGTCAGTGAGGCAACTACATTACATGTTTCACAACACCAACATCCCCCCTACTAGTCTGCTCAGAGAGAGAGAGAGAGAGAGAGAGAGAGAGAGAGAGAGAGAGAGAGAGAGAGAGAGAGAGAGAGAGAGTTATTGTAAGCATAAATAAAGATTTCAGGCCTAGTCTTCTTATCAGTCCTTGTAAACATATATATCTTTCCATCAGTAGACAATGAAAGTTATCAAACATGTGATAAAAAGAAAGTCCATACACAAGATATCACAGAAATTAATGGTGTAGACTATTAAATAAATATCACACTCACACACACACACATACACACACACACACCACACACACACACACAGACACAGACACAGACACACACACACACACACAAAAAAAAACAAGCACAAACACACCAGGACAAAACACAACACATACACATTACACACACACATTAACACACACACACGTACACACACACATGTACACACACACACACACACACACACACACACACACACACACACACACACACACACACACACACACACACACACACACACCATGACCACCAGGACAAAACACAAACACACACACACATGTACACACACATGTACACAAACACACCACACACACACACACACACACACACACACCATGATAAAAACACAACACACACACATTACTCACACACATTACACACACACATTACACCACACACACACACACACACACACACACACACACACACACACACACACACACCATGACCACCAGGACAAAAACACAAACACACACACACACATGTACACACACACACACACACACACATGTACACACACACACACACACCAACACACATGTACACACACACACACACACACACACACACACACACACACATGTACACACACATGTACACACACACACACACACACACACACACACACCACACACACACAGAGAGAGAGAGAGAGAGAGAGAGAGAGAGAGAGAGAGAGAGAGAGAGAGAGAGAGAGTTCATTTCAAGACATCCCCCCTCCCTTCCCCCCTCATGAAATTCAACAATATTGTTATTTGCAGCTGATAAGATGCACAGATGTAGGCGGTGAACGTACTCACAACCAACTCAACACAATGAATTCTATAATGAAATCATATAATTAGAAAATTTTAAAGCCTAGCGCTATAAAATTGGAATTTCTGCACTAAGTGCAACAGCTCACACATATGGGTATTTGCAATACTCTTTCTCTTACCGAGCCTTGTATGATACTACAAGGAAAAGGAAATCTTCAGGAGGGTAGACCCCACGCGGGCAGGGGCTCGCGAGAGGCTGGCACACCCTAGGCTGCCCTGTCCGTCCTATAAAAGGGGGGTTCCCGCGGATATTTGGCGCTTTTGAAATTCGAGCAAACTGAAAAACATGCGACACTTAAGTGTGAGCTGTTGCACTTAGTGCAGAAATTCCAATTTTTATAGCGCTACGCTTTAAAATTTTCTAATTTCTGCACATAGTAAGTGCAACAGCTCACACATATGGGTGACTGTTTAACAGTCGCATGGTTTAGTCTATTAGGACATCATTAATCAGATGAGAATACAGAAGAAATAACAGACATAGTCATGCCATTAACTACCTCTGTCAGACAATGTACTGACATGCAGCACTAACCTGATGCCATCAGTACCTGATACCTCTGGTAGAAAACGGTCCCATCAGTCAGCCGATGAGAGAACCGCATCCTGAATGGTTTTCTCTTCAATGCTGCGCAGTGTTTTCTCTGGTAACACACGCAGGTAGTGGCGAAGGGGAGTGTCCTTCCGAGTCCAATCTTCCGAAGCCATAATCCGCTGCAGTGAAACACCATGTAGCATAGCACAAGTAGTCACTGTTGCACGGGTAGAGCCCGCTGCCCCCTCTACCCCTGCTAGCTTCAACACAGATTCAATCCACCAGCGCACTGTAGTCAGCTGTACTGGTCTGTAAGGAGATATTAACAGCTGCATTTCCCCTTGTCTTAGATCATCCGTTCTGGTCATCTAATCACGCACATAACTCACTGGACTCAGGCGAACGTCTTCGCACTCTCTCAGCCTAATGGGTGGTGCTCTATGGGATGGTCTGTCCGTCTTTGACCCGAATCTAGTTTGTAATACGATACTTTTACCCCCAACATGACAGAGAGATTTATCAACAGAAAACAGGACTAGATCACTGACACGTTTGGCTGTGCAAGTTGCCAGCAGAAACGCTACTTTATAAGTTAGTCTGGGTAAATCCAACTCTTCACATGGATGCCACTCTGCCAATTTACACAGCACAGTTCCCATGTCCCATGTGGGGGCTGTACGAACCGTAAGTGGTCTCTCATTAAACACTCCTTTGAGAAATCTGCACACAAGAGGATGCTGGCCTACTGGTACAGAATTGTGTGGTTCTAGAATGCTAGAAATAGCAGAGCAATGGACATTTAGGGTCCTCCATGCTAGGCCTCTGGAATAGAGGTGTTGTAAATAATCTAACAGTTTCACAACAGAAACGGAAGCTGTGTCCAGACACTGGTCACGACACCACTCTTGCCACGATGTCCATGTTGACTGGTATTGTTTACGGGTGCTTTTCCTCCATCTGCCCTTCAAAATCGTAAATGTGGCAGGCTGGACCTTGACTCCTGTGGCCTGCCGCATAGCGGTCATACTGTTAACCGCAGGGCTTCCAGATTCCGTACTGGGTAACCTGTCTCTGTGTTGATCAACAGATCGGGTAACAGAGGTAGTCTGTGTGGAGTCTGAAACAACAGCTGTAGAAGCATTGGAAGCCATGGAGCATCGTTCCAACACGGGGCTATCAGCAACATCTTGGAATGTAGTCCCCTGAACTTGTGATACTGTAGTGATACTGTTGGTACCAAAGTTGGAGGGGGAAAGGCATACAGGAACTGGAAGTGCCAGGGTTGGCTCAGGGCGTCTATTGCATAAGCCTGACTGTCCTGTCTGTCCAGACACATGTATCTCTCCAGCTGTGACGTTGAGCGGGAGGCGAAGAGATCTATCTGCGGTGTCCCGAACTGAGCAAAGATTTTCTTCGCCCACACCTGGACTCAATTGCCATTGAGTGGCCTTGTTGCGTGACAGGGAGTCTGCTATAGTATTCCCGATGCCCTTCACGTAGACTGGGATAAGGGAGATGTGACGGCGCTGACACCACAGCAGTATCTGACAGGCTAGACGAGACAGCTTCAGTGACTTTGTTCCCCCTTCTTTCGTCAGATAAGCCACAGTGGTCTTGCTGTCTATCTGTACACACACCACCTTCCCTTCCAGTCCGTCCTGAAATGCCCTCAGTGCATTCCTGACCGCCTGCATCTCCAAGAAATTGATATGGTTGTACTTCTGTCTGGCCGTCCACTGACCCTTGGCCGTCTGGGCCTGTAGGCTTGCTCCCCATCCCTTCCCCGATGCGTCTGTTGCCATTATAAGATCGGGTGTCGGGCGCTTGAGCTGGCGTGGAGTTCGGTCTAGCGTTTGCCAGAACTGGAGATTCTGCCTGGCTTCGTGATGTAATGCTGTCCGCTTCCACATGTCTTGTGGTCGTTGGTAAATTGACCGCAGCGCCTGCTGTAGCTCTCTGACATGTAGCCTGGCTAACGGTACGGCATAGGACGCGAATGTAACTTTTCCTAGAAATGACATTAGCTTCCTGGCTGTCACGAGAGGGGAATGTAGAATATTGCATGCAAGCTCCCTGATTGATACTCGTTTGTCTTCCGGAAGACTGACAGTCATGCTGAGAGAATCCCACAGAAGGCCAAGATACAGGAATCTCTGTGCTGGCACTATGCTGGACTTGTCCCAGTTTAGGCTGAAGCCCAGGTCTTCTAGCACTGTCACCACTGTCCTGGCATTGTCTTCTGCCTGCTGTTTGGTTCTGGAAAGGATTAAAATGTCGTCCAGGTAAAAGACAACCCTGATTGCTTTGGACCTGAGGCAGTGCACGATGGGTTTGGTTACCCTGGTGAACACTCTGGGGCAGGAGGCAAGGCCGAAGGGCAGGGCCGTGTAGCGATACGTCTGTCCTCTCCAGGTCAGCCTTCTCCATGCTGCTATACGCTTTCTTAACTGCCCTGCCGTTCTCTTCCCCTGCTGCTGTGTCCGTCTGACACAGTCATGCCGTCTTGTTGACCTGCGGCTTCTTGTGGAAAGGCAGCCTCCCCTTGATTCTGTTCTGCTTCCTCCACTGATGTTGGGCAGAACCTGTGGGGTTGAACCCTCGAAAAAGCTGTGAAGGAGAGGAAGAAGAAGAGGGGCTCCTCTGGTGGCGAAAGGGCTGAGCTCCTCCTTTACCCTGCCGGCTTGTAGACGCCTGTTGGCGTAGCTGCCTGCGGCGGTGGTGAAAAGACTGCTGCCCTGGTCTGTGTTGCTGGGGAGTGATACCTGCAAAAGAGCTCTCCACCTCCCTTCTGCTCTTCATGGCCTTGATGACAGAGGCCAGGTCCCCACTGAAGAGCTGTGTCTCTGATGGAGACAAGCTTTCGAGGGCTGCCCTGCCCTGAGTGTCTGCCACCGTGCTCAGGCATAGCTGCCGTCGTTCCTTGCACAGGGCTGAGGACTCAGCAGCAAGGATCCGCAGAGCATGACCCAGGGCATTGGCCATGTCCTCGCTCAGTAGCTGGAGCACCTCTCCACCGCTCCCTGCACGTCCGTCTTAAGTGGATGGGAGCAGGGGGGACAACCTCTCCAGGCACGTGCTCGCAATGGTCATGGCCAGACACCCCGCATGTGCAGCCGCTCCAATACGTGTCTGCTGGGCGCTGAGAAAATCGTCCCTTCTGCAGGCATGGTCAGCAAGAGGAAAAATTGTTGGCCGTGACTGTGCAGCAAAAGGCTCCGCCTCCTCATGGGCAGTATACATGGTGGTGACCCTGTTTGCCTTCACTGGCTGCCACGTGCGACCAGGGTTGTCGAGGTCACGTGCATGCAACCAGAGAGAACGTGCCTGCTGTGATGGAACCTTACCCCGGCGCTGCTTGTTCAGTGCCACGCGAGCGCCAGACAGGTGGAAACCCTGTAACTCGGGAATGGCCTGAAAGGGGTCATGAGTGCATTCTTCCATGTCTGACCCGTCCGATGGCCGGGTCAGACATGGAAGAAATTAGATCCACTTCCAGACTGGGAGGGGGTGGGGGAATGGAAAGGAAAGGTGGAAGGGGGGGATGAACATTATCTGCCACAGAGCCCCATGGCTGAGGAGCCACGAACTGGGGCTGGGGGGTGGAGTGGAGGGAAACGTCCGAGCAGGGGGGACAACCTCACCAGGCACGTGCTCGCAGTGGTCATAGCCAGACACACCGCATGTGCAGCCGCTCCAATACGTGTCTGCTGGGCGCTGAGAAAATCATCCCTTCTGCAGGCATGGTCAGCAAGAGGAAAAATAGCTGGCCGTGACTGTGCAGCAAAAGCCTCCGCCTCCTCATGGGCAGTATACATGGTGGTGACCCTGTTTGCCTTCACTGGCTGCCACGTGCGACCAGGGTTGTCGAGGTCACGTGCATGCAGCCAGAGGGAACGTGCCTGCTGTGAGGGAACCTTACCCCGGCGCCGCTTATTCAGTGCCACGCGAGCGCCAGACAGGTGGAAACCCTGTAACTCGGGAATGGCCTGAAAGGGGTCAGGAGTGCAGTCTTCCATGTCTGACCCGTCCGATGGCCCGCTGACGTCCTCGAAATTAGATCCACTTCCAGACTGGGAGGGGGTGGGGGAATGGAAAGGAAAGGTGGAAGGGGGGGGATGGAAATTATGTACCACAGAGCCCCATGGCTGAGGAGCCAGGAACTGGGGCTGGGGGGTGGAGTGGAGGGAAACAGGGGGGGTGAGGGCAGAATTATCCCACCCCAGGGTTGAGGGAGAGGTGAAGGTATGGGGTTGGGATGACCGCATAGCAGGCATCGGGAGGGAGGAGGGAAAGGGAGATCCCAAGTGTTTACTTGCTGGCTGAGTGGGGTGGAGACAGGACCCTGATGCTATCTGGTCCACTGGCCAGCGCTGGCTGCCCTGGGTGTAAGCAGGCAGAGAAAAAACCGCCCCCGGTGCCACTAGCTGGGGTCGTCCAGTGCTGCTGGGGGGTATCACTTACCTCCAGGCGTGGACGCTGGAAATGACAGGATAAACAGGGGTAAGCAACCAGACCTCCGACATGTGCCAATGTGCAGGATGTCGAGGCTGGGCATGTGCTGATAGTTGGCCGCCGATTTACGCTAAACGATATGGCTGTTTGTGCCGGGATCGTTAGCACCAGCACAGCACCCAGGGGGACACGCACAAAGCCGAGCCTGAGTGCTGCCTGCCAAAGCACAATATCACCCCGTCCCCAAAAACATAGGGGGATTCCTTCCATCTTGATCACACAAACACAAACACTCAGAGATAAGAACACAACAACTCAGTAACCTCTGCTTTCCTCTTCTCTGTGTGTTTTCTTTCCTTTTCTTTTTTAATTCTTTTAGATATAAATTTATTGTTTTAATCATTATTTTTCCTTTAAAATAACAGGCCTAACCTACATGATATGCACCTACACATATCCAATGAGGGCCGTATGCAATATATATCTAAAGACTGTGGTAACAATTATCACAATATTAGTGATTACAGTTATCACAACATTACGATATAAAGAACAATGCCTATGGTATGCACGCATCTATGATCCAATTACTGTGAATACAGTTATCACAAAATTGAGACCAACATATGTGCGATGCACATATACGCACATATTTGTCTCAGAAACTGTGATTACAATCTCAACAAAACTGAAAGAAAAACAACGACAACACAAAGCAAAAACCAGTGCATGTGCTATGCACACACACACACACAAACACACATTGTGATCACAATCATCATGAAATAGAAACCAATGCATATGATGTGCACATGAACCGGAGTGGAACCGGAGTTTGAGAAACTGACCTTTTCTGGAGGTGATTGATGTATCTGTTTAGCCACCAGAATTGCCAGTTCCTGTAACTGGGAGGCAGACAAAGCAGTATGTCCTGTATCCAGCTGCCGATTGTCCACCTCCTCAAGCACCTCCGATACAACACACTCCGATGAAGTAGGCACATGAACATTGGAAGTATCCATATTTCTTTTTGATAACTCGGCGAGAATTGCAAAAAGCGCCAAATATCCGCGGGAACCCCCCTTTTATAGGACGGACCAGCCTAGGGTGTGCCAGCCTCTCGCGAGCCCCTGCCCGCGTGGGGTCTTCCCTCCTGAAGATTTCTTTTTTCCTTGTAGTATCATACAAGGCTCGGTAAGAGAAAGAGTATTGCAAATACCCATATGTGTGAGCTGTTGCACTTACTATGTGCAGAAATTCTAATTTTATAGCGCTACGCTTTAAAATTTTCTAATTATCCAACCCCAGGGTTGAGGGAGAGGTGAAGGTATGGGGTTGGGATGACCGCATAGCAGGCGTGGGGAGGGAGGAGGGAAAGGGGGATCCCAAGTGTTTACTTGCTGGCTGAGTGGGGTGGAGACAGGACCCTGGTGCTATCTGGTCCACTGGCCATCGCTGGCTGATTTGGGTGTAAGCAGGCAGAGAAAAACCGCCCCCGGTGCCACTAGCTGGGGTCGTCCAGTGCTGCTGGGGGGTATCACTTACCTCTAGGCGTGAACGCTGGAAGTGACAGGATAAACAGGGGTAAGCAACCAGACCTCCGACATGTGCCGATGTGCAGGATGTCGAGGCTGGGCATGTGCTGATAGTTGGCCGCCGATTTACGCTAAACGATATGGCTGTTTGTGCCGGGATCGTTAGCACCAGCACAGCACCCAGGGGGACACGCACAAAGCCGAGCCTGAGTGCTGCCTGCCAAAGCACAATAACACCCCGTCCCCAAAAACATAGGGGGATTCCTTCCATCTTGATCACACAAACACAAACACTCAGAGATAAGAACACAACAACTCAATAACCTCT
>CM060339.1:38405342-38420342 GCA_030674155.1 Stramonita haemastoma | reverse complement strand
CTCTCTCTCTCTCTCTCTCTCTCTCTCTCTCTCACATACACACACGCGCGCGCGCGCGCGCGTACGCACGCGCAAACACATACACATTCATGTGCATATTTACGCACGTGCACACATACACATGCGCGCGCGCGCAAGTACCACGTATATTGTATAGATCAGAATGAATAAAATGAACAATTTCGGTCGCAATCTAATCTCTTAAAAAATACTTGGAATCAACACAGAATAATGAATACAAGTATACATTATTTTTTAATATTGCTCGTATGGTAGGCCTACCTGTGTACAATTCCACAGTATTCCACCCCACTGTGGTCTAGGGGAAAACGAATGGGCAGATCGTACAGCTACACGGGGCCGGGCAATGATCAATGCAAATTGCATCAAAATACAAAATCCGCTGTCTTTACAAGAGGGATGTTCTCTTCTGAAGAAAACTTGCTGAGACCAGTGTGACACTGTATCATTATACCTATCATTCAAAAGGATGTGCAATCTGATGTAAATCGATAAAATCAAAATACAAAGGTTTCTCTGTTCAGAGCAATTTGATTCAGACTGTGACAAGTCTGATGCTTTATATATACAGACTCGGGCTCGATGCTTTCAAAACGAAATTCAATCTATATATATATCATGTAGGCTAGTTGTGGTGATCAGATTACCCACATGGTAATTTTTGCAGTGAACAGTTGAAGCCGTAGGCCTATTTGCCAGCTTGATAATCTTAAAATGTTAGAAATACTGAAAGGCTTGAGTAAGAGCACAGCCCTTCATTTTCTTAATTTAACCATTAATTTTTTTTTTGATGTTCCTGTTAAAGTTAAATTTAATTTTGTTTGAATATTAGACATGTTACAATTTTTTTCAGCATCATAACAAAGTAGGGGTAGGCCTACAGATTCCTAGTTGCTGCAGAGTAAACAACACCTATGCGTACACATCATACACGCACGCATGCAAGCACGCACACACAAGCACGCACACACACACATGCGCGCATGACACACATGCATACGCATTCACACTTGTGCGAATATGCGCACACGCACGCACGCACGCGCGCGCGCACGCACGCACGCACGCGCGCGTAGAATACGTTTATAACACAGAATTTCACAGAAATAGAAATAGTCAACCTTTTTATTTATGTCATGCAACTTTACTCTAGACTACGAATTCGCTTAGTTTTAATGAAGAATTTTTATCGGAAGAGAACAAATTACAGAATGTGAACATGGATCTTGGATACAGATATTCATGAGGTTGGACATTCTTGATCTTCCGAAGCTCAGACAAACTTAGACATTCCAATTTGAAATGAAACTCATACTCATATCTATAGCCTAGTTTTCATATTACATTGTTTACAAAGACGATTTTCTCGCGGAATGCCGTTCACTCCTCCTGTTTCAATCCGCAAAGAAAGGTTAATACACCTGAATCGAAATAATGAAATCACATAGCTATTTTGTAACATTACACACACACACACACACACACACACACACACACACACACACACACACACACACACACACACACACACACACACAGAGTTTAGTCTGATATGGCTCATTTTGAAATGACGTTAAACACTTGAAGAACACACATGCACGCACGCACGCACGGGCGCGCGCGCGCGCGCGCAACACACACACACACACACACACACACACACACACACACACACACACACACACACACACACACACACAGAGTTTAGTCTGATTTCGCTCATTTTGAAATGACGTTAAACGCTTGAAGAACACAAGTGGGTGCGAACACACACGCACGCACGCGCGCACGCGCGCACACACACACACAACATACACACAAAACGCATGTCTTATTAGCCTACATATAATGTTTTGTCTGTTCCATTCGTAAAACACAGGGGTTATTGCTGTTGATGTATATGGTGTGACGTTGTTTAATGACTTGATTTTGTTACAGGCACAGGCAAATGTAGATGAACAATATTTGTAATTTTACTTTTCTTTAACTGATAGGCTAATACTCAAGTCTCTCCTCTTGCATTTGATGTTATTGCTAAGGATGCACCCCCCCCCCCCCCCCCCCCCCATCGTTTCCTTGTTTCAATGAGGGCCTGTGATTAATGTACAATACACATTCCAGTTCCTTGTGTTCCCAATGCCATCTCTCTCTCTCGGAGGATAGCCTAGTAGTCAGAACATTTAGCTGGCAATTTAACGACCCGCTCAACCCGGTCGAGGAGATTTTTCTCCTGGAGTTAACATCAGTGCTGACTCCACTCTCCCCAAAAGTCCTTCGGATGAGACTTTAAACCGAGGCCCCGTGCGTTTCCGCACGCAGAACATCTTGCGCACACGTTAAATCCTGTTCCGCTTTTCGCATGAGTAGGCCATCGTGTGCCGGTGGGAACAGATGACATTTACAAAACTGCATACACACGGGGACTGGATGAAAAAAAGCACAAGAGTGCTTATTCCATTATCCTCGATATAAAAGAATACAAAAAAAAGAATCTCTCTCTCTCTCTCTCTCTCTCTCTTCTCTCTCTCTCTCTCTCTCTCTCTCTCTCTCTCCTCTCTCTCTCTTGAAATTATTAGTTTTGATTACTAATGATAGTCCTTACTCAGGGCAAGGACAAGATGAAAATATGTTGCTTAACGGTAACCAATCGGAATAAAGATAATCAATCAATCAATCAATCAATCTATCAGTCACTTGGGAATAAAGGTTATCAATCAATCAATTAATTAGTTACTCTCTCCCTCTCTCTCTCTCTCTCTCTCTCTCTCTCCTCTCTCTCTCTCTCTCTCTCTCTCTCTCTCTCTCTCTTGATAGGCCATAATTTTATCGGCATTTAGTTCTGTTTCGTTTTAAGTTTGCAGTATATATATGGATTTTCTCCTGATCACATTCTTTTATCCTTGCTGGCTGCTTTTGAGGGAAAGGGTTTCTTACTGCTGAGACCTCAGTTTACTGAGCTACTAGATCTACTAGTATTAAAGAATACGAACACAGAAAAGAGGACAGTATTTCACTACAAAAAAACAAACAACACAATCACATGCAAACAGACAGCAAGCTGTACTTAACTAAAGCTGGCATAACAGACTTGTACTCACAGAATGCTGCTGTCTGTGACTTCCTTTCCTATTGCTGTGCATGTTATCCACTGAAAGAGATAGTCAGTCAGTCACACCACATAGAGATCGTCAGTCACACCACATAGCCTAGAGATCGTCAGTCAGTCACACCACATAAGATCGTCAGTCACACCACATGAAGATAGATCACTGGCCCTGTGTCCTCCTCAACTGTTTCTAGACATAGCCTAACAGTAGGCCTGGCCTAGCAGAGAGAAGTTGTGTTGCAACTCTCACAAAGTAAAGTAGACAGGGACTGCATTAGCCTACGATCAGTGATGAACATGATGTCGGCTAGACATAGGCCCCCTAGTGCTGAAACTCAGAATGATTAGAGGCAGCCAAGGCCTAGACCAAAGATGTTGAGTATCTTTGGCCTAGACTAGGTTAGCCTACGGCCCAGCCTAGCCTAGCCGAGAATAGGCTAGAGGAGGGGGGGGGGGGGGGGGGGGGGGGGGGGGTTATGCTTGTTCTGACACAGTTCGTTGTAGCAACCCAGTTTGTTGTAAGTTGCCTGCGTCGATTGGGGGGGGGGGGGGGGGGGCGCAGTTTGTCCCAATGTGCGATGAACCACGTTCATCCCCCCCCCATGTAAAAACGACAACAACAACAACAACAACAACATATCTGAAATCAATGTAAGTTCAATATAATGCACTACTTCAGCATTTTAGAAGCTCCTCATACATATTGGTCAACTTTCTGACTTACTAGAATTAAAGTCGTACAAAGAAAAAAAAAAGATGTACTGCACAGCATGCAAAGTTTTTTTTTTCTTTTTTTACAAACCAACTTTATTATCATTCTTTTTTTATACTAAGAACTTTGCCATTGCATGTTTTTGGTGCTGAAAAGTTGTGACAAAATGCATTGACGCACTTTGTCACAACTTGGAACTGAAGTCAGAAAGTTGTCTAAAATGCACGATGAGCTTCTAAAATGCTGAAGTAGTGCATTACATTGAACTTACATTGATTAAAGATATGTTGTTTGTTGTTGTTGTTGTTGTTGTTTTTACATGGGGGTCCTAACACACTTCTTGCCAATTCCGCCGAACTGCCGGACGATCGTGGCTAATAGCAAGGACCTGCCTCGACCCCCCCCCCCCCCCCCCCCCCCCCAAATCGACACAGTTCCTTGCAACTTCAACGAACTGCGTTGCTATGACGAGCTGTGTCAGAACAATGCTACTAGGCCTACTACAAGGCTTGGATCCAAGTTAAAACCTTTGCACAAGGTTGGGGGGGGGGGGGGGGTAGGGGGAAAGGAGAGTTGGCCAAATAAGCTTTAGATTTGAAGAGACCTTTCCTATATAGGCCTATAGGCCTACAGGCCGATAAGGCTGTCTGTCATCAGTGCTGGGTAGGAGACAAAGCTGATAGAGAGCAGATGTGGAGTAGGGGAGCAGAAACGATGATGATATCAGTGTAAACAGCATCCACTGATAGTCCACCCTTTCTCCAGGCAGTGTGTGTGTTTATCTTCCATCAACAGATAGGCCTCCAGGAACACAGGTCAGTGGACGTTCTGCCAACAGCAATTAGGCCTAGCCTAGGCGAAACCTAGATGCTGGAAGAAGAGGGGGGTGGGGGTGGGGGGGTGACTAGGTGCTAGGCCTACTTTCGTTCTATGAATGCAGGCGGAGTAGGCTAGCCTATGACAGAATATATATATATATATATATATATATATATATATATATATATATATATATATATATATATATGTATATATGTATATATATATCTATATGTATATGGATATGTATATATATATATATATATAAATGTATTCTGTCACAGGCGCTCTCTCTCTCTCTGTCTCTCTGTCTCTGTCTCTCTCTCTCTCTAATGTTTGCTGTATATATATATAATTAATTTTTCCGTATTTTGTGTTTAATGGTAATTATTGTCGATTTTGTAATCAGCATGTAGAAAGCTTTCCAAGGTCTGTGACAAAACACTCTCTTTTTTATTTGAGACGTGGTAAAATGGAAATTTGACGGGGTGATATTATCTCCAAAAGGGGTTTATAACACGCTAAAAGTCAGCAGATTTCTCTGGGTGAAATTCAGGCTGCTCTCTCTCTCTCTCTCTCTCTCTCTCTCTCTCTCTCTCTCTCTCTCTCTCTCTCTCTCTCTCTCTCTCCTCTCTCTCTCTCTCTCTCTCTCTCTCTCTCTCTCTCTCTCCCCCCCCCCCCCCCCCCCCTGTTCCGGTTCGAGTCCGGTCCAGGAGATTTTTCTCCCGAAGTTAACATCAGTGCTCACTCCACTCTCCCCAAAAGTCCTTCGGATGAGACTTTAAACCCAGGCCCCGTGTGCGAACGCAGCAGAACACCTTGCGCACACGTTAAATCCTGTTCCGCTTTTCGTAAGAGTAGGCCATCGTGTGCCGGTAGGAACAGATGACTTTTAAAAAACTGCATACACACGGGGACTGGATACAAAAAGGCACAAAAGTGCTTATTCCATTATCCTCCATGTAAAAGAATAAAAATCAAATCTCCTCTCTCTCTCTCTCTCTCTCTCTCTCTCTCTCTCTCTCTCTCTCTCTCTCTCTCTCTCTCTCTCTCTCTCTCTCTCCTCTCTGTCTCTCTCTCTCTCTGTCTGTCTGTCTGTCTGTCTGTCTGTCTGTCTGTCTGTCTGTCTGTCTCTCTCTCTCTCCATTAGGCCTCCTTTATTTTATTTTTTATTTTTTGTTTATATTATTTTATGCCACTTTATGTCACAGCAGATTTCTCTGCGTGAAATTGGGCTGCTCCACCCCAGGGAGAGCACGTCACCACAGGTGCAGTGCCTACCCATTATTTTTTCCCCCCTAAGGGATAGTGTCTAAACACGACACCTGTGTGCAGGCTGGGTTTTTTTTTTAATATAATTTTGTCATCGGCTCCTACCGGCACACGATGGCCTGCTCTTCTGAAAGGCGGAACGGGATTTTAACGTGTGCGCAAGATGTTCTGCGTGCGTTCGCAAACGGGGCCTCAGTTTATAGTCTCATCGGAATGACTTCGACATTCAGTTCGATTTTTTTGTCACACTGGGAAGAAAGGGCGAGCTGGGTACGAACCCAGAAACTCGCGGATTACATATTGGCAGGCGAACGTCTTAACCATCCTGCCACCTTCCTTCGGCCTGAAGTGCAGAGCTGCCCAGTAGCCTGGCCTAATTTTTTTTCTTACCTTGTATGTCTGCAAGAGAAGGAAAAGACTGCCCCCCCTCCTCCCCCCCTCCTCCCACCCATGTAAACCCATACCATCCCTCCCTCCCCCTCTCCTCCCTCCCTCCTCCAATACCACTCCTCCCTCCTCCTTCCCTAAAGAGACAGTCTTACTGTTATCTATGTACATGTGTATAGATCTATTTATATCTTCACTTGGTCAAGCCAGTATTGTGCCCTTAACTGTCACTTTAGTTCCTAAAGTATCTCAAATTATGTTTAAACTGCTTAGCACATCGTCTTCTGTCAACACAGAGGAAAACGCCTCCCAAAATAAGGCCACTCTAAAGATAGTACATCATTCAAACTGAGATCGTCTCTCTGTTGAGCCGTTGGTTTAAACATTTAATTCCTTTACCTCTACACACTGATACTAGAGCAGCAACAAGCTGAAGGCTGACAGTGTGCTGTCAACAGCAATCACAGTGTCGGTCTGTACATTTGGCAACTGGTACATCAACAGCAATCACAGTGTCGGTCTGTACATTTGGCAACTGGTACATCAACAGCAATCACAGTGTCGGTCTGTACATTTGGCAGCTGGTAACACATCAAGTTGGTCACAGTGTGAAAGTGGATATATTTTTTCAAAACACCAGTGACAAAAGATATTTCTAGTTTAATTAAATTATCCCTTCTAAAGTCAATGGACTAAGACATATTGTAATGGAAAGGTAAAAACAAATGTACAAAAATATGCTGTGAAAGATACATGGGAAAAAATGGACAGTATAAAAAATCAGGAGTGAACAAAGAAATAATCCATACCCCAAAAAAGATAATGATAAATAAATCACTAAAGAGACTGAGGGAGAAAACACCATCAAAATTTCATCCCTTTTTTAAAGCGCCAAGTACTTATGTTACAAGCAGACACAAGGCAGCACACTTGAGTCTAGCCATTTTACAACTATGATCACTTAAAGACGTCACTGTCAAAGCATTTTCATCCCCCTCCGTCCGTCCGTCCGTCCGTCCCTCCCTCTCTCTCTCTCTCTCTCTCTCTCTCTCTCTCTCTCTCTCTCTCTCTCTCTCTCTCTCTCTCTCTCTCTCTCTCTCTGTGTTTATCTCTGGCTGTCTCTCTGTCTGTCTCTGTCTCTGTCTGTGTCTCTCTGTCTGTCTGTCTGTCTCTGTCTCTGTCTGTCTGTCTGTCTGTCTGTCTGTCTGTCTGTCTGTCTGTCTGTCTGTCTCTCTCTCTCTCTCTCTCTCTCTCTCTCTCTCTCTCTCTCTCTCTCTCTCTCTCTCTCTCTCTCTCTCTCTCTCTCAAAAAACATCAGTGCTGACTCCACTCTCCCTAAAAGTCCTTCGGATGAGACTTTAAACCCAGGCCCCGTGTGCCAACGCACGCAGAACATCTTGCGCACACGTTAAATCCTGTTCCGCTTTTCGTAAGAGTAGGCCATCGTGTGCCGGTGGGAACAGATGACATTTACAATACTGCATACACACGGGGACTGGATGAAAAAAAGCACAAGAGTGCTTATTCCATTATCCTCGATATAAAATAAATCAAATAAAAAAAAATCTTCTCTCTCTCTCTCTCTCTCTCTCTCTCTCTCTCTCTCTCTCTCTCTCTCTCTCTCTCTCTGTCTGTCTGTCTGTCTGTCTGTCTCTGTCTCTGTCTCTCTCTCTCTCTCTCTCTCTCTCTCTCTCTCTCTCTCTCTCTCTCTCTCTCTCTCTCTGTTGGTTTTAATTCCCACACCACCACACCACCGAGGTGTCAGTGTCTAAAATAATCCTTTCCAGATGTGACTGCAGACAGATTGGGGTACCAGCCACAGACACTGTGTGTGTGGATGTGTGCTCGCGTGTGTGAGTGTGTGCGTACGTGTATGCGCGTATGTCTGCGCGCGCGCGCGCGTGTTTGTGTGAGTACGTGGGCGCGCGCGTGTGGTATAGTAGTAGGCCCCTAGTAGTGATGGTGATAAGAGGGGGGGGGGAGCGAAGAGGAGAGGGAGAGATTGAGGAATGCAGATGGGGGGGGGGGGGGGGGCTTATATTGCCTATTTAATTTATCTATTGTTTTATTTCTAGGATAGGCTAATAGAATAAGCAATCGTATGCTTTTTTTTTTACATTCTGTCCCCGTGTGTATGCAGTTTTGTAAATGTCACCAGTTCCCCACCGGCACACGATGGCCTACTCTTACGAAAAGCGGAACAGGATTTCATGTGTGCGCGAGATGTTCTGCGTGCGTTCGCACACGGGGCCTCGGGTTTATAGGCGAGTCTCATCCGAAAAAAAACTTTTTCGGGGGGAGTGGAGTCAGCACTGATGTTAACTTCAGAGGAAAAATTCCCTCGTCTGGGAATCGAACCTGGATCGAACCTGGATCGTCTAATTGCGAACGCAATGTTCTGACCACTAGGCTATAACCTGCCCCTCCCCCCCCCCCCCCCCCCCCCCTTATAGAAAGTGAGAATACCCAGGAGAAGGGGGAGGGGGTTCGATCTGTGTGTGTGATTTTTTTTAAAATAACGCACGCACGCACGCACGCACGCACGCACGCACGCACGCACGCACGCACGCACGCACGCACGCACACACACACACACACACACACACACACACACACACAGAGAGAGAGAGAGAGAGAGAGAGAGAGAGAGAGAGAGAGAGAGAGAGAGAGAGAGAGAGAGAGAGAATGTGTGTGTGTGTGTGTGTGTGTGTGTGTGTGTGTGTGTGTGTGTGTGTGTGTGTTTGGGGGGAGAGAGGAAAGAGATTAATTGATCATCTTTTTTCCAAGGGTGAAGGAATTGACATACATTGTTCCTGAAGTCAGAATGCAGCTACCTTAAGAGAACGTTCATTCTGTCACTGCTGCTGCAGGCCAGGCTAAACTGTCAACAGGCCTAGCTTTTCTTAATTAATCAAATTTTTGCCTTGCCGTGCCAAGGTGTTGATACTACTACGCCTATATTACCACCACACACATAGGCCCTAGTAGACGCCAACCCTACACCAACCCTCCCTTCCTAAAAGGAAAAAAATGTGCTGTTGCTCAAGCCGCCTAGAAATCAACCATGCATTCATTAATGAAACCGTGCAATGCATGCATGCTGTGCACGTGCTGAAGTTCAGGTCAGGTCACCGCGGCTTGTTTCTGGAGCAGTGTGCCAAGCAGCCTGCCTTCACAGTAGTACAAGAGCATGGAGACAGATCTAGCAGACTGCCTTCTGTCTGGGGACAGACACAGTAGTGTAGAGCATGGAGACAGATCTAGCAGACTACCTTCTGTCTGGGGACAGACACAGTAGTGTAGAGCATGGAGACATTTAGCAGACTACCTCAGTGTCATCTGTCTTGGGACAGACACAGTAGTGTAGAGCATGGAGACAGATCTAGCAGACTACCTCAGTGTCATCTGTCTTGGGACAGACACAGTAGTGTAGAGCATGGAGACAGATCTAGCAGACTACCATCTGTCTGGGGACAGACACAGTAGTGTAGAGCATGGAGACAGATCTAGCAGACTACCTTCTGTCTGGGGACAGACACAGTAGTGTAGAGCATGGAGACAGATCTAGCAGACTACCTTCTGTCTGTGGACAGACACAGTAGTGTAGAGCATGGAGACAGATCTAGCAGACTGCATTCTGTCTTGGGACAGACACAGTAGTGTAGAGCGAGGAGACAGTTCTAGCAGGCAACCTCAGTTTGAATGAAGGCTGCTTCTAACACATGGAGGCTTTCTGCGAACGCACTCAGAACATCTTGTGCACAGTTAAATCCTGTTCCGTTTTCGTAAGAGTAGGCCATCGTGTGCTGGTGGGAACAGATGACAAGATTTACAAATCTGCCTACACACAGGATTGCATGTATTAAAAAAAAAAGAAAAAAAAAAAGCAAAAAAAAAAAAAAAGCACAGGAGTGCTTAGTCCATTATCCTCAATATAACAGGAAAAAATCTCGCACTGCTCTACAGTTTTTTCTTTTTGTTTGTTTGTTTTGTTGGTTGTGGGTTTTTTTTTGTTGTTTTGTTGTTGTTTTGGGGGGACACCCAAAACTGATCATTGGTTTACCTGGGGGAGGGAAAAATACTTTTTTTTTTTCCATTTGGCCCTTGGTCTGAGTAGGGACTATCATTAATCACAACCAATAACTTCAAGTAAACAGAGAGAGGAGAGAGGAGAGAGAGAGAGAGAGAGAGAGAGAGAGAGAGAGAGAACACTGAACACTGAAATGGTTTAATTGTACCTTGGCCTTGGACCACAATACACCAGGTGAGGGGGGCAGGGTGTGAGTGTAATGCAAAATGAAAACACGAATAAATTTTACATATACTATGCCAGTGAAAGATTGGCAGCATGGATACATTTCACACATACTATACAATGGAAAATCAAAGCATGGAAACACTTCATACATACTATAGTAAAGAAAAGTGAAAGCATTGTTAAATTTCACTTAATTAATTCTTTCATTCCCACAGCCCGGTTTACCGGGCTGCAGACTTTTCTTCCTTTCCATCCCAGCGACTGATATACCGGTCTCCACTAACAAACACCCTTCCTTCCCACAGCCCGGCAAATCGGGCTCAGCAGGGAGTGCTCTGTTCTTCCCGTTAGTTGTTTATCAGTTGTCAGCCACTAGGCCTAACGGGTCTTTGTTTATGTAAGGAATTCCACGCCGGGCAGCCTCCCTTCCTCCTCCCCTCCCCTGAAAGAGAGAGAGAGGAGAGAGAGAGAGAGAGAGAGAGAGAGAGAGAGAGAGAGAGAGAACAAATTTTTTTTTTTGAACAAATTTTATTTTTCAGAGGGTAATAGATTAAGCGTTACAAGCTTTTTTACATCCAGCCCTCGAAAGAAAAGAAAAGAAAAAAAATAAATAAACTACAGTCCAATAGCAATAATGAAAGGAAAAATATACATAATGACATAGAAATGCATGGAAAGCAATACACACACATGCGCGCGCGCGCCACACACACGCACACACACACGCACACACACACACACATACACAAACACACACACACACAAACAGGCACACGCATACACACACATCAAAAGGAAAAACCTAGAAAGAAAAAGAAAAATGAGATAGAGAGAGAGCGAGCGAGCGAGCGAGCGAGCGAGCGAGCGAGAGAGAGAGAGAGAGAGGAGAGAGAGAGAGAGAGGAGAGAGAGAGAGAGAGAGAGAGAGAGAGAGAGATTAAATATATGTGGAAATGGTGAAAAAGAAATAATTAGGAATGCAACAGAAACTAACTGTACCCTCCGAGTAGAATGTTTATGAAATTGAGATTTCTTGTGGTTTGATCAAAACATTTGTGGTGAAAGCAATGTGACATTTTCATGAGTCATCAGAAAATCATACAACAGAATCTTAAATCTTGAAAATTTTGTTTCATCTTTCAGAACAGTAGGGAGTCTATTCCAAAACCAGCTCCCAGAGTATGTTAGACTTGATTTAAATAGAGTAATGGCTGGTAAAGGAAGGTTTATTTTATGTGAATGCCGACAGTTGTTTACCTGAACATGCTGCTTAAGGAAGATGGGACATTACCATAAAGAATTTTGTGCATTAGTACACTAGTAGAGAGAGAGAGAGAGAGAGAGAGAGAGAGAGAGAGAGAGAGAGAGAGAGAGAGAGAGAGAGAGAGGAGAGAGAGAGAGAGAGAGAGAGATCTATTCTATTCTTTAATATCGAGGATATGGAATAAGCACTCTTGTGCTTTTTTTCATCCAGCCCCGTGTATATGCAGTTTTGTAAACGTCACCAGTTCCCACCGGCACACGATGGCCTACTCTTACGAAAAGCGGAACAGGATTTAACGTGTGCCCAAGTTGTTCTGCGTGCGTTCGCGCACGGGGCCTCGGTTTAAAGTCTCATCCGAGGGACTTTTGGGGAGATTGGAGTCAGCACTGATGTTAACTGCAGGAGAAAAATCTCCTCGACTGGATTCGAACCGGGTCGTCGGGTCGTCAAATTGCCAGCGCAATGTTCTGACTACTTGGCTATCCTCCCCCTAGGCACAGAGAGAGAGAGAGAGAGAGAGAGAGAGAGAGAGAGAGAGAGAGAGAGAGAGAGAGAGAGAGAGAGAGAGAGAGAGAGAGAGAGAGAGAGAGAGAGAGAGAGAGAACAAAAACAGGAGAATACTATTACCTAAGCTGAATAGGGAAAATAAAACGAACAAATGAAATGCCAAACATAAACAACCAGAAATGAAAGAAAACTGGAATGTAGATGGTGACAATCTCCCTCTGCCAAACCCGTTCTCCCTCTGCCAAACCCGTTCTCCCTCTGCCAAACCCGTACTCCCTCTGCCAAACCCGTTCTCCCTCTGCCAAACCCGTTCTCCCTCTGCCAAACCCGCTATTTTTCTCCTGGAGTTAACATCAGTGTAGACTCCACTCTCCCCAAAAGTCTTTGGATGAGACTTTAAACCGAGGCCCGTGTGCGAACGCACACAGAACATCTTGCACACACGTTAAATCCTGTTCCGCTTTTCGTAAGAGTAGGCCATCGTGTGCCGGCGGGAACAGATGACATTTACAGAACTGCATACAAACGGGGACTAGATGTAATAAAGAACAAGAGTGCTTATTCCATTATCCTCGATAAAAAAAAAAAAAATTAAAAAAAGAAAGAAGCCTGTGTGTTTGGCGTCCATTAATGACCAGGGAGGAACCACTGAGTGTGACTCCTGCATAGTACAGGCCTGCTGGTTGGCTGGAGTGTGACTCCTGCATAGTACAGGCCTGCTGGTTGGCTGGAGTGTGACTCCTGCATAGTACAGGCCTGCTGGTTGGCTGGAGTGTGACTCCTGCATAGTACAGGCCTGCTGGTTGGCTGGAGTGTGACTCCTGCATAGTATAGCCCTGCTGGTTGGCTGGAGTGTGACTCCTGCATAGTACAGGCCTGCTGGTTGGCTGGAGTGTGACTCCTGCATAGTATAGGCCTGCTGGTTGGCTGGAGTGTGACTCCTGCATAGTACAGGCCTGCTGGTTGGCTGGAGTGTGACTCCTGCATAGTACAGGCCTGCTGGTTGGCTGGAGTGTGCCCACAGGTAGCCTGCTGAACTCAGGGGCCTGTCTCTTCTGGCGGCTTGCGACTTCTGTCCCCAGCTAGCATGGTGGCAGCAGCCCCAAACTGCGGTTTCTTCCTTGTATGTTGTCATAACCAGCTGTCGAGAGAAAGAGCCAGAAACAGTGACACATTTCTCCCTGACGATCTCCCTGTCGGATTCCGGTTCACAGAGAAATTGCTTGTCAAGCAGCACACGCGGCTGTTTTCATCATCTCTGGATAGTTCAGTGGTCAGAGCGCTCGCTTTCCCCGGCCAAGGTTAAGCAGCATCGAGCGTGGTTGCCACTTGGATGGGTGACCGTTTGCGTGTTTTGGCTACAGCACAGTTCCCCCAGTTCACCCAGCTGTAAATGGGTACCTGCCCTCTTTAGGGTCAGGGAAGGTAAAGCAGCGAGGGAGAGGAGATGGGCGCCGCCCTCAATATGCTGGCCCTAGAGAAACCGAGGTCTCTGACGCCTCGCTCCCCAACGACCCTCAGGTTATGGGACACCTTTAGCTTTACCTTATGTTGTTGATGGACTGACTGTGAATGTTAAATGTACAGACTCTCAAACCACTTTGTCCACTCTGTAGAAAGCCTTCCTACCCTCAGTCAGCCCGCAGGGAGGGAGCGGAGAAGAGGCTGCAGCTTGTTTCTGCTGCTTCTTACTGCGGGAGGAGTCTTCTTTGACATTTTATACAGTTGCCAGTTTGAATTTTCCTGCAGTGTTCAAGAGCAGTTCTGTGTGTTTTTTTGACTGAAATTTGACCAAAATTGCCTTACTCACGCTATACGCACCTTCTGTTAACCAGTTTTGTCACAACCACACCTCCAGATAGGTTTCTTAACAAACAAGAGCAAGGTATAAAAAGTTCTTTCTTTTTAGCAGCCGCCATGGGGCAGTGGTTAGGGCCTTGGCTTTTGGACTGGAAGGTCGCCGGTTCGATTCCCATAAGAGTCATAGGGATTTTTCGGACTCAAACCCGCTCCTACCCAGAGTGAGTGTGCTGTGGGCTCAGTCGGAAGACTGGGACCACACAGTTGAGCTTCATCTACTTTACCCATGCGTCTTTGATAGTGCTGCTCAAATGACCTGACCAACACTCCAGGTGTCTGCATCTCTCTGCTGGTTGATGTAGGGATAGATCTATATTATGACAGTAAGCGTAGAGTACAGCCCTGTCAAGTAGTCTCCAAGCATATGCACTTTCACAGCAGCATCATTACGTCATCCTCATTCTCATCGATCATCATGCAATGAAAAAATGGCCTCTGATTCCCTTGCCTCATAATGACCTGAGATTCCGTTTCCCCCATGGGCTTCTGTGCCTGTGGTGAGTTTGTGCCAAAGCCTTTGGGGTTGGATGTTCGAGGAGGTCCCCCGTTGGAGGGACGTTGTAGTGGTCACCACCCCGGGTGGGCGTCTAACTCGGTCTGGCTCCCACGACTGAGCTAATACTGTCGTTAGTAGGTGTTGCTCAGTCGCGGAGCCAGTTTTGGTTGACCGAACACCGTTCGTTGTTAAGCTAAGACGAACTGTGTTGCTACGTCGAACTGAAGTCAGAAAGTTGACGAAAATGTATGAGGAGCTTTTAAAATGCTGAAGTAGTGCATTAAATTGAAATTACATTG
>CM060339.1:38345342-38400342 GCA_030674155.1 Stramonita haemastoma | reverse complement strand
TATTCAAAGTTTTTTATACTTCACTTTTTGTCACTTTTATCAGCAAATGGGTCCTTGATGATAATGAACTTTCCCTTCCTCTCTCTCTCTGTCTGTCTCTCTGTCTCTGTCTCTCTCTCTATCTCCTTGTCACTCTGTCTCTCTCTTTCTCTCTCTTGCTCTCTCAGGAAAAACTGTTATCACCGACAAATATAAAGTATTTAACAACTGCCTTTTGTCACACACTCGGTCTCAAATACAGTCTTCTGTTCACAGACAAAGAAACGCATTGTAATCACCTGATTAAGACATCAGACTATCCTTTTCACCCTGAAGATGTCAGTGACTCAGGTTGGTGTGTTTGCAGGATGGACAGACAGACAGACAGACCACGGCAGTGTGAGCAGCTCAATCACAGTCCATGACACTGGCTGCACTGTAACTGTATGTCACTGCTGTGCCATCAGGCCAGTACAGCATGTGGCAAGGTATGTGTGATTTGGGGCCAGTTGAAACTTCTGCCTGTCTCTCTGGTGTGTGTGTGCGTGTGGTGCGTGTGTGTGTGATGTGTGTGGTGGTGTGTGTGTGTGTGTGTGTGTGTGTGTGTGTGTGTGTGTGTGAGAGAGAGGAGATTCTTTTATTTTGGAGATAATGGAATAAACACTCCTGTGCTTGTTTACATCCGGTTTCCATGTGTATGCAGTTTCATAAATTTTGTCATCCATTCCCACCAGCGCACAGTGGCGTATTCATCTGAAAATCTTAACAGGTTTTAACATGTGCGCAAGGTGTACTCTGCGTGTTCGCGCATGGACCTTGGTTTATAGTCTCATCAGGACTTTGAGGAAGTTGAGTTGGAACTGATGTTAACTCCAGGAGCAGATATCTCCTTGAGAGATCACGAGCGCATTGCACATCGCTCTAACCAACCAGGCTATCCGTCCCATGTATGTGTGTGTGTGTTTTATTTATTCATTTATTTTTATCTATTTATTCTTTTTCTATCCAGGATAATGGAATAAGCGCTCATATACTTTTTTACATCCAGTCCCCATGTGTATGCAGTTTGTAAATATTATCATCTGTTCCCACCGGCACACAACGTCCTACTCTTATGAAAAGCGGTACAGGATTTAACGTGTGCGCAAGATGTTCTGCGTGCATTCGCACATGAGTTCTTGGTTCATAGTCTTATCTGAAGGACTTTTGGGGAGATTGGAGTCAGCACTGATGTTAACTCCAGTGGGAATAATCGCCTCGAACAGGAATCGAACCCAGGTCGCTCAATTGCAGGCACAATGTTCTGACCACTAGGCTATCCTGTCCCTTGGCACTGTGTGTGTGTGTGTGTGTGTGTGTGTGTGTGTGTGTGTGTGTGTGTGTGTATGTGTGAGTGTGTGTACTGTGCATGTTTTTTGTGTGTGTGTTTGTGTACTTTGTATGTTTTTATTTATTTATGTATTTATTCCTTTATGTTCAGGATAATGGAATAAGCACTCATGTGCTTTTTTACACCCAGTCCCCGTGTGTATGCAGGTTTATAAATCTTGTTATCTGTTCCCACCAGCACACGGAGGAGGGGGTGGCCTGCACCGCCTATTGTCCCGCCATCAAGGAGTCGGCACTTTCGGAGCGCCTGCCTTTGGATGCCTCGGTGTACACAGCCGAACTGAGCGCTCTCATCTTGTCCCTGCAACTGATCCCATGATCGGCAAGGAAAAACTTCATGGTCTGTACGGACTCGCTCTCTGCTCTGGATGCTATCGCTTGCAGGAACGTAAACCACCCTGCGCTTCAGGAGTTCTACGAGCTGTATACTTCCTTGAGACGGGATGGGTGTGACGTGGTTTTGGTGTGGGTCCCGGGGCACGTGGGCATTCGGGGCAACGAGACGGTTGACTGACTCGCCAGGCATGCCACGGAGCAGGAGGTTTCCGGGTCCACGGTGCCGTTCACAGATCTGAAACCTAGGAGCGAGCAATACGTGCATTCCCTCTGGCAGGAGGAGTGGAACGCTCAGACGGACAACAAACTTTTTCGGATCCGTCCCAACCTGAAAGAGGTTTTCCCTCTGTGTGTCAAAAACGGAAGGGAGGCGACAGTGCTTACCAGGATACACACGGGTCATTCTCACATAACTCGCGTTCACTTGCTGAAAGGCGAAGGAACCCCTTGGTGCATGACTTGCGACGTGCGGGTGACCATGAGGCATCTGCTCCTGGAGTGTCGGGATGTTCAGGATATTAGGCACAAGCATTTTACCGCGGACTCCCTAAAGATCCTCTTTCAGGATGTTCCACCGGACACCATTTTTAACTTCCTGAGAGAATCCGGCTTTTTTCGTCTGATATGAGCGAAGGTGGTATGGTTGGTCTCGAAGGACAGGGTTGTTTTAAGGAACCTGGTTTTGGTTTTATCTTGTTTTAAGTGTGATCGATGTGGGTTTTCCCGCGACGCGGGGGCCATCCTGGGCTGACCCTTGTGGTCGGCCGGGGCGTCGATGCAAGCAAGGACAGTTGAGTTGGTTTTATACCTCGTTTTAAACTGTACATAGTCGCACACTTTTAATACGAGTTTTAAAATGTGATGAGGTGATAGCCCTGATCTGGCCTATGTGGTCGGCGGGGCTATAAGCACCATAATTGGATTGGATTGGTGTGTGTGTGTGTGTATGTGTATGTGCATGTGAGAGGAGAGAGAGAGAGAGAGAGAGAGAGAGAGAGAGAGAGAGAGAGAGAGAGAGAGAGAGAGACTCTGTGTGTTGTGTTTTGTGTGTGTGTGTGTGCACGTGTCTGTGTGTGTGCGCGCATCTGCGTGTGTGTGTGTGTGCGTGCGTGCGTGTGCGTGCATGTGTGTGTGTTTTTGTGTGTGTGATGTGTGTGTTGTGTTGATGTGTGTGTTGTGTTGTGGTGTGTGAGTGTGTTGTGTGTGTTGTGGTCTGGTATGTGTGTGTGTGTATGTATGTGTGAGTGTGTGTGTGTGTTGTGTGTCTGTGTTTGTGTCGTTTGTGTGTTGTGTGTTGTGTTGTGGTTGTGTGTGTGTTGTGGTCTGGTATGTGTGTGTGTGTGTATGTATGGTGAGTGTGTGTGTGTGTGTGTCTGTGTTTGTGTCGGTTGTGTGTGTTTGTGTTTGTTATTGTTGTTGCTGTCTATATATGTCACCTGTCAACAAAAACCCAAGTACACAGAGCTGTGGCGGCCCTGCCCTGTTGTATGGTTCAGAACCCTGGGTCCTGTACTGTCGTCAGCTGATCAAGCTGTTGGAGCGCTTCCATCAACGCTGCCTTCCTTCCTTCCATCAATGCTGCCTTCCTTCCTTCCATCAACGCTGCCTCCCCTCCTTCCATCAACGCTGCCTTCCTTCCATCAACGCTGCCTTCCTTCCATCAACGCTTCCTTCCTTCCTTCCATCAACGCTGCCTTCGTTCCATCAACTCTGCCTTCCTTCCATCAACATTGCCTTCCTTCCTTCCATCAACACTGCCTTCCTTCCTTCTTCCTTCCTTCCTTCCTTCCTTCCTTCCTTCCTTCTCCTTCCTTCCTTCCTTCATCAACGCTGCCTTCATTCCATCAATGCTGCCTTCCTTCCTTCCATCAACGCTGCCTTCCTTCCATCAATGCTGCCTTCCTTCCATCAATGCTGCTTTCCTTCCATCAACGCTGCCTTCCTTCCATCAACGCTGCCTTTCTTCCTTCCATCAACTTGCCTTCCTTCCTTCCATCAACGCTCCCTTCCATCAACGCTGCCTTCCTTCCTTCCATCAACAGTGCCTTCCTTCCCTTCCATCAACGCTGCCTTCCTTCCTTCCATCAACACTGCCTTCCTTCCATCAACACTGCCTGCCTTCCATCAATGCTGCCTTCCTTCCTTCCATCAACACTGCCTTCCTTCCATCAATGCTGTTTCTTCCTTCCATCAATGCTGCTTTCTTCCTTCCATCAATGCTGCCTTCCTTCCATCAACGCTGCCTTTCTTCCTTCCATCAACGCTGCCTTCCTTCCTTCCATCAACGCTTCCTTCCTTCTTTCCATCAACGCTGCCTTTCTTCCTTCCATCAACGCTTGCTTCCATCAACACTTCCTTCCTTCCTTCCATCAACGCTGCCTTTCTTCCTTCCATCAACGCTTCCTTCCTTCCTTCCATCAACGCTGCCTTCCTTCCTTCCATCAATGCTGCCTTCCTTCCATCAACACTGCCTTCGTTCCATCAATGCTACCTTCCTTCCATCAACGCTGCCTTCCTTCCATCAACGCTTCCTTCCTTCCTTCCATCAATGCTGCCTTCCCTCCTTCCAATCCTTAGGGTCCAGTGGCAAGATAACATTTCCAATGAAGAAATTCTTCACAGAGCCAACCTGCCTGGTCTGCAGTCCATAGTGCTGCAGCAGCAACCCACCTGGTCTGCAGTCCATAGTGCTGCAGCAGCAACCTGCGTGGTCTGCAGTCTATAGTGCTGCAGCAGCAACCTGCCTGGTCTGCAGTCTATAGTGCTGCAGCAGCAACCTGCCTGGTCTGCAGTTCATAGTGCTGCAGCAGCAACCTGCCTGGTCTGCAGTCCATAGTGCTGCAGCAGCAACCTGCCTGGTCTGCAGTCCATAGTGCAGCAACCTGCCTGGTCTGCAGTCCATAGTGCTGCAGCAGAGGCTTGGTTGGGCTGAAGATGGAGCAAGAATGGAGGACACAGGAAAAACTGAAGCTGTCTTCTTTGGCCAGCTGAAACAGGGCAAAGGTCACTGCTGCATTCCCAGGAAAGGTTTCAGAGACTAAGTGAAGCAGTAGCTGCAATAGGCAGAAATCCAGCACCAGACATGGCACGGGGACAAGTTTGGCTATACCACCCAAAGAGCCAGCAGAATGTTTGAACTTTAGAGGAGCATCACAGCAAAAGAGAAGTGTAAGAGGTGGGAAGTGTGCAATGAGCTGATGGGTGAAGTTGGCTGTAAGGATATTCTGAAAGCATTTGCTTCATGCTAGAATAGATTGGTTTGGGATTCTCTTTTCTCAGTCCCCCCTTTCAGTTGATGATATTTCTGTGTTAACATTGTGACTTCAGTTCAGGTAGTGGCAGGTAAGCTGGTGGATTTAACTGCATTTTTCAGTGCTCTGTGTGTCTGTTGTCGGTATGTTTTATTTATTTTATTTCTTTAAATTTTATTCTTTTATTTCAAGGATGATGGATCATTTTTTTTTTTTTACAGCTGGTTCCTGTGTGTATGCATTTTAGTAAATTTTGTCATCTGTTCCTACTGGCACACAATGACCTATTCTTCTGAGAAATGGAACAGGCTTTAACATGTGCGCAAGATGTTCTGCATGCGTTCGCACACATGGTCTTGGTTTATAGTCTCATTCGAGGGACTTTTGGGGGAGTGGAGTTGGTGCTGGTGTTGTGTGTGCATGTGTGTGTATGTGTGTGTAGATGTGTGTGTGTGATATGTGTGTATATGTGTGTTTGTGTGTGTGTGTGTGGATGTGTGTGTGTATAATGTGTGTGTGTGTGTATACATGTGTGTGTGTATGTGTGTGTAAATGTGTGTGCATGTGTGTGTATATGTGTGTTGTTGTGTGTGTGTGAGCGCATGTGTGAGTAGATCACTACATGTGCGTGTTGTGTATGTGTGTGACAGAGAGTAGGGGAGAGAGAGAGAGAGAGAGAGAGAGAGAGAGGAGAGAGAGAGAGAGAGAGAGAGAGAGAGAGAGAGAGAGACCAGAGCTCTTTACCTGTTAGAAATCAGCTGTGTTTCTTTTTTTTTCTTTGTACTGTTGTTGTTGTACAACCTTCCCCACCTCCCACCCTTTGGCCTTTCCCCTGTTGTCAAGGATTCCTTCTGTCCTCAGTATAACTCCACACAGTCTGTGTGTAGCTGATGCCATCATGATAGAGGTCAGTGTGTTGATATCTAAGGTCAAGCATACAGTCTGTGTTGAGAGGTCAGTGTGTATTATCCAAGTCAGTACAGTCTGGTTGAGAGGTCAGTGTGTTTATCCAAGTCAGTACAGTCTGGTTGAGAGGTCAGTGTGGTATTATCCAAAGTCAGTACAGTCTGGTTGAGAGGTCAGTGTGGTATATCCAAAGTCAGTACAGTCTGGGTTGAGAGGTCAGTGTGTTAATATCCAAGGTACAGTCTGTAGTCATGGATATCAAGTCAGTACAGTCTGGGTAGATCCGTGTGTTTATAATTATCCAATGTCAGTACAGTCTGGTTGCAGAACTCCTGGTGTGTTGTGGCCAGAGTCGCCCTCTCCTCTGTTCAATTCTTTATCATCCCACATAAGTCCTCTCTAGTTTGAGAACAGCTCAATGTCTGACGTTAGCTTGTGCTCTGTTTTTTTTTATTTAAAATTTTTTTTTTATCTGTGAGGTGTACCCCTGGATCAGTTGTAAATCTGGCAGGTTTTTCTTTTTAGGAACTAAGCTGATTTGGATTGTTGTAGACATAAACATTTCGTTTCTTAGCTTTTTTTAATATTTAAAATGCTTCGGAACTGTCAGATACATGTTCTGCAAAATCCTTTTGAATAGATTAAATGTTCAGTTACCTTGAAGATAGTATTTATATATACTTCATATATTATATTATAATATATATATATATATATATATATATTAAATATGTATATTCTAAAGTATTCAGACTTTTCAGGGTGTGGTCAGGCTGGGCACTGTTCAGTAACATGACTCTGTCCAGTATGAACCAGAAATTCTCTCCAGCAGTGTGCAGGATATTGGCACCAGCTGTTAGCCCGTCATGGCGTTTTTAGCTAGCAAGAATCAGGGACTGAAAATAATAAATTAATGAAAATTTAGAAGAAAAACCCCACACAGACACAGAGAGACACAGAGAGAAGCACACATGCACAACACATGCACACAACCAACACACACACACACACACACACACACACAACACACACACACACACACACACACACACACACACACACACACACACACACACACACACACACACACACACACACACACACAGCAAGACATTTTGACAGGTATGTTGTTGAATGTTTAGATTAAAATTTTTTTTTTTACTGAAGATACTCTGTAAAGTGACAGTTTGTTTAAAATTCAAAGCCTGTGTCTTAGTAAGCTTTGGTCAGTGATGACTGTCTTCAGATGTTAGGGATTACAGAGCTGTTGAATTGACCTCCAGATGGACATAGGCAGAGAGCTGTTAACTCGTCTTCAGGTTCAGGAGATGACTAAGGCTGGAAAAAGCCATCCAAATGGCCATCATTGGCTTGTAGCTTAATTTCTTTTTCTTCTTCATTTAAGAAATAGTAGTTTTGATGTTGCTTTTTCTGAGATACAGGCTGGTCTATGGGACACACAGACACACACACACAACACACACACACACCACACACACACACACACACACACACACACACACACACACACACACACACACACACTGTGCCACTTGACTCCAGATACATGATTGTATCTCATTATCATATATACACAACTGTAGCACTTCTAATTTAATTGTATGGAAATGTAGTATTTCAGACTTAGATACATTGTTATTGTGATTATGCGATACTTCAAACTTGAATGTATATGACTGTAGTATTTTAAATGCAGACTATATTATATCACTATGCAGCATTCTAAATTTAAAATGACTATAACATGTAGTATTGTAAATGTAGAAACATGCCCCCCCCCCTCCCTTCCAGTAAATCTTGTGTAACCGGGAAGCCAGACAGGGATCAGACTGCATGCTTACTCAGTGTAGACTGTTGTGTTCATTTTCTCTGATGCCTTCTGTCACTTCACAGTGCAGGGACTAGTCCTTTCTGCCAAGCTTTGCTCAGTATTTCCTTAAAGATTTGTGACTGGCTTTTCTCTAGGGTACTACACATCTCCCAGTTTTCCTGACACATTTCCCAATCTTCTTTAATTAAGTCATTTGTAGTTCCCAGTGTTCTCTAAGTCATTACACTTTCCCAGTTTTCTGAAAGTCAGTAGATGCTTTACAAGGTTCAGTGTTTGTTTACTGTGACATTTGTGAGGAAGTTTCAGTGGATGCATATCATTGGATATTTCTTTCATTTGGTTTCTGATCTGAATAGCTCTCTTCTGTATCATCTCTTGTTTCATCCACGTATCAGTCTGAAGAGAATATCCCAACACATGGATTTCAGTAGTCATATCTTTGTAAACTTACCAGTTTATAAACCTCTCCCCCACCCCCCCAAACACCCTTGCCATGTAAAGACACACACATGTATGCATACACATATATATACGCATATATAAGCTCATATGTTGGGAATTATGGATGTGGAAGACATAGAGAGATAAAGATGACTAAATTTTATTTATTGGTGGTAAAAGATCAGGCAGAGTGATTTTATAAAAAAAATCCTACCTTTAAAGAGAGAGAGAGATCAACCTTAGGAATGCATTTTTTTTCCTTTGCTAGACTTCAAAATTCATTTTCAGAACCCAGTGTTGAAGAGACACATTTGTCAGCAGTGAACCCCTGTGGTAAGCCACACTCCCTTACACCCAAAAGCAACTCAGGATTAATTTCTTTCAGGGTTATTAAATGGGGATTCATAAAACCTTCACTCAAGGCATGAAAGTCCTTTTCAGAATGCACACACATCCACACACATTCACACAGACACATACATATGCACGCATGCATGCATGCACACATACCTACCTAACCCCACCCCCACACCACCACCTACTCACCCCATGATGAGGGCAGACCCACAGTAGTGATGTGGGTGGCTGAAAAGTCCGAGCTGAAAAGCTCGTCCTCTTCCCATATGTAATGGTCAGAAACGTCAAGCAAGAGCACTAAAAGAGAGCAAGTACCGCAAGCTTACCAACTCTCAGGCTCGAGAAAGCTCCTGTCGTGTTCTTAAGAAAATGGCGCCTGGCCAGAGGCTCCAGGGAAAATGTTTGGGGTCATGTTTGTGTACACACAATCATGCACAAGCACGAGCATACACACACTACCCGAATGCATACACACACACACAACACACACAGACACGGAGAAACTTAAGGGGAGGTGTGGGGAGATGGACTTGCGATGCCTTGAAGGGATGGTTTGTGGTCCTTGTTTGATAGTTCTGAGGGGGTGATCCTGTGGTGCTGGAGGGTCTTTGGAGGTGAGGGTTTATCACCGGGGTTGTGGTTTGGTCAACAATTTGCTGTGAACATAAGGATGCGTTTTTTTCAGGTAAAATTGTGTATTTGCAGGAAAACATTGGATGAGACTTTCATTTCTCACCAAGAACATTTGTGCATACTGCAACGAAGACTTGCACACTCATGTGCATATATGTATACACACACACACACACACACACACACACACACACACACACACACACACACACACACACACACTATGAGCGACTCAACTGGCATACACTGCCAGGTAGAAAACACTGTCTTTCTTGTTAGCTGTATGTCCTCTATACATGTTCAAGTTCAGCCAGCTGTAGAAGATGTGTGCAGAATTAACATGTCCCTCAGGATAGAGTCAGTCACCTGCAAGCTGGATTTTCTCCTTGTTGGCTTTGATTTTCTCTTTGTTGGCTTTGATTGTTTTTCTCCTTGTTGGCTTCGATTTTCTCCTTGATGGCTTCTTCATTAAGGGATTCATTTTCTGATCAGAGTTGGAAATCATGCCTACAGCTGTTACTCCAGGCCCTATTCTATTTTCCTGGTGATAATCACTAGTGACAACTACATCATCTGTCAGTGGGAAGTTTGCAAGCTAAAGTGGTCTTCTTGATTTTCTTCAGCTGCTTCATTTTCTTTTTCCATTAAAAGTACGTAGTCTCGGCCATGCCTGGCCTCCCCATCATTGCACAAGATTCCCCTGACAAAGCCAAACTAGCCAGTCCTGTAACCAGTGTCATTTTCCTTCTTCCAGCTAAGCTGGCCACAGTTTAAAACATGTTGATAAAAGCTGTATATCGTAATGAAATATAATGGACTAGCTCCCCTTGTCATCAAAATTATCTGTCTTCAAGAAAATGTCTGTTTAAAAAGGTAATTGAAACTAAACACATTTGACTGCACAAAGTGAGAAGAGAAAAAGACAAATTGCTTGACATGATGACGTTAAAGATGTTGCTGAATTTGGTCTTTGTTCCCCCAAAGTGACAGCCTACTGTCTGACTGACTGGTTTAATAGTGATACTACACACAGTGGACATGAAGCTGTACCTGCAGTGACTGAATAGGATTGGTAGTGTGACTTAGTCACATGATTCTGCAGTGGTTTAAACAAAGGACATGACTATGTGGCACTGTAGAAATAGAAACAGGGCTGTGTAGCACTCAGGAGGTTTCTACTCTATTCTTTTGTCATACCTTTCTAAAGCTGCTATCTTTTTCTCTGAAGACTATGAAGAATATAATTATTCATTAGTCATTGTTGGATTACAGCTGTCAGTTTGCCCCACTTTCAGCTCATCTTAGCTGCTAATTAATCTATCTCAGCTCATCTTAGCTGCTAATTAATCTATCTCAGTCTAGATGGGGGCTAGCTGGTGCTATTTATAGCAGGAACCCACCACACTTGGATATGGTAAAAGGAAAGGCATGCTAAATTTAGCACTCTTGACTGAGTGAAGTTGGATTTGTGCGCTGTGGGATTCAGTCTGTTTAGCCTTATGCTTCTTTTTCTTTTGCCTCACCCATGTGTTTGGAAAAGTTATTTTGTCAGAGGGAATGTTTGGAATAGATGTGAGTTATCAGACAGGTGTTGTGGTGGGTAACCTCAGTCAGATGGTGCACACTGTGGCTTGATATGGTCCTGTGTTCACGTCAGCATGGAGGACCTCACAGAAGGCTGACCAGGAGTCAAAATAATAGATGATAAAGAGTGTTCAGAAATGTGAAAATATTCCACAACGTAAAGGCGAACACATTCAACAACATACCTGTAGATAATAGACAATCAGAAATGTGAAAACATTCAACAACATACCTGTAGATAATAGACATTAATCAGAAATGTGAAAACATTCAACAACATTCTTGTGGATTGTTTTGGGGTGGGGGTGGGGGAGGTGTTAGCACCTGATATTTCAGGCTAAAACTTCTTGGAGACGGTTGGTAGCTGGTGAAATGACCTGTAGACTCAGCTGGGGAAAGTGACATTTCAAGGAGACCAAGTCTCTGTGACTTTTCAGAAATTGTGTTCATTTCATAACTGTCAGTGTTATATCTCCCCCTCCCCCCCCCCCTCCCCTATTGTGTTTTACAGGTTTGGGTTCTAAAATCTGTAGTCACACTTTTCCAGGCCAGATAACTCTTTTATCTATAAGAAGCCAGGTTGGATCAACTGTGCAGATATCTCTTTTACTTAACTTTGAATGTTCTGGCATCATAGACACAAGCTTCATTCCTCATACCCACTATCAGCCCTTCAATTTCATGCTATTTTCTTCTTGATCCAGACTGATTTCCCCCCCCCCCCCCGCCCCCCCCCCCAAATTTTTTTTACAACCAAACTAAGAGGAATTTACTGTAATTTCTTGCTTAGATTTTCTTGCTACGTATTCTGTCTTCTAAGTGGAGTGTGGTTGCATTGATGACAGGCCAAAGACATGAGTAAACCTTTAGTGCCTGCAAGGTGAGTGAGGCATGCAGGTTGTGTGAATGGAGGCAGTGGGGTCGCAGAAATAGAAGCCTGGTACAGGGAATCCTGTGTCCATGTTGCTTTGTGTTGTAGTGATACTAGTTGTTGGTACAGGGAGTCCTAGTTAGTGTCTATGTTCTTGTATTTGTAGTGATACAAGTTGTTGGTACAGGGAAGTCCTAGTGTCTATGTTGCCTTTGTATTTGTAGTGATACAAGTTGTTGGTACAGGGAAGTCCTAGTCAGTGTCTATGTTCCTTTGTGTTTGTAGTGATACAAGTTGTTGGTGCAAGGAAGTCTAGTTAGTGTCTATGGTTCCTTTGTTTTGTAGTGATACAGATGGCCAGCTCTTTATTCTTCTGTTTGTTAGGTGTCAAATGGATCTTCCAGGATTTCCCTTCTTTGTGGTAGAAAATGTTGAAGCTGTTTTGAGAAAGGCTTGTTTTTTTTTTTTTTTTTTTTTTAATTGTCATCCCATTGTATGGAGTGTTGATCATTTGTGTCGTCCTGACTATTCTTCACATTTCCTGTCTGCTTAACCCTAGTAGCGCTGTTCCCGGATTACTCCGGAGTGACGTAGTAATGCTTTCTGGCGGCTCCCGGAATATTCCGCGATGACGTCGGTGATCGTAATTGAAGGCTTTCTTTCGCTTTCAAAGGTCATCCAATGAACGTGAAGGCCATTGTAGGGCCGCAGAAATGGGTGAAGGTCGTCCGCAGTCGCAAGCAACGAGGATTCTGATTGGTTTAGAGGTGTATTTTTTATTTTTTTTGGACGAACGTCGATCGCCTGAAAACAAAATGGCGGCAAAGTGTTTGCGCTCGTATCACTCGAAGTATTTTTCGAGTTTTTTGACGATATTGACGGCGATGAGGAGTTTTAGAGGCTGGATTTGGTTGAATTAAACGATAATAGAGACGATAAGGTAAGGATTGTGAAATATTTTTGAAAAACTTCGGAAAAATTGATCGCGATCGGACTGAATCGAGCGGCGCTAAGTTTTGTCCAAAGCACTTCATAGCTACCGGGCGATTTCGATGTCATACATTGTTTTACTTTATTTTAACGCAACACGGCTTCGAAATAACTGTTTTTAAGTCATTTCTATATGCTGTCGAGTACTTTGCATCACACGAAATCAAGCGATTGTCGTATTTTCGTCATAGAACGCCGCCAGTTCGCACGAAATAAGGGTTCACCGCCATGACGATCGCGATCGCGTCGATCATTTCGCTGGACTTTTCCGAGTATTTGACGACCGATAAAGCCACGGAAGCTCTTTATTTTTTCAAAACTTATGTCAAGAGACAGTATTTATCGAATCATGACATTTTTGCACCGCAACAACATTGCATATCGTGTTAAAATCAATCTGGGTCACCGACATCGCAACAGTGATTGGTAGTGCACGCGCAGTTTTTAAACTTTATTTATTTTTTACATTATCATAAACACTACATGCTGCTATAAAATTTCACTCTTTTAAAAGCTTGTTATCTAAGCTTTCCAGTGATTTACAACTTCACACACTTGGTTTAGTTTTACATATCAATATCAGGAGTTGTTTGACCCCACCCTACTGCAAATCAACAATGGCTGCTGTTAATTCAGCCAGCAGCACCTAGTACTGCTGCCGTTATTACAGCGCTACTAGGGTTAAGAATTGTCACTCCATTTGTTGGCTTCATACAGCAAACATCCTTTTATCTTTGAAAGTTAGACTTTCAGAGTTTAGCATGTTTCTGCTCCAGTTTCTGTGAAAGTTTTTTCTTTGTGCTTCTGTTGGGAAATTTCTTCTGTGGTGACATAAGTCTTCACATGGTGGTGTTTCTGCAAGGTTTTCACAGCACTCCTTTTTCCAGCACTGTCTGTGACTGACAGTACTAAGGACAGGTCTGCAGTGTGTCTGTGGGTCTCCAGTTCTTCTGAGTTTCTCTCCTTTTTCTTTCTGCCATCCTGTCTAACCCCACCTTTGTCCTTTGTGTGTTGGTTGTGACATGTGGGAAAATATGGATAGAACCTTAGAGTGAAGTGGAAAAGTGACAGTGAGTGAATGAGTGAGTGTGTGTGTATGTGTGTGTGTGAGTGTGTGTGTGCGTGTGTGTGTGTGCATGCGTGCGTACGTGCATGCGTGTGTGTTGTAGAGCAGTGGTTGGAGTGGCAATGGTAGTAGTGGTAGCTGTAGCAGTAGTAATGGTAGTAAAGTATGATGATAGCAGAAGTAGTAATGGTAGTATTCCATTTTATGTCTGTCTACATCAGTGTTACTAGATCCGCGTGAGCAAGAGAGACACAGAGAGTGTATGTCTGTACATGAGGGAGAGAGGTGTGTGTGTGCGTGCGTGCGTGTGTCTGTGTGTGTGTGACTCTGTGTGTGTGTGAGAGTGTGTGTATGTGAGTGTGTGTGTGTGTGTGGCGTGTGTGTGTCTGTATCTGTGTCTGTGTCTGTGTGTGTATGTGTGTGTGTGTGTACACATACGCTGGTACCGCTTCCCTTTCCCTGAAGGTCCTTCAGAACATGCTGCGCCCTGTTAGAACAGCCAGTCATCTGTTGTGGCTGGTGGTTGCCAAAGGGGGTCATAGCCAGGGAGTGGGGATAAGCTGCCACTGCCTACAAAGTGCTCCCTAGGGCCAGTGTCTCTAGTAGCCCCAGAAACCAAACCAAAGTCCAGCTCTTGTCCTTCCTGTGTAGCTTAGCCTCTAAGTCTGGCAGGACTGTTTTCACTGATAGGAGAAGTAGTTAGACTAGGAAGGCAGCTTTTTTTTGGGGGGGGGGGGGGGGGGGGGGGGTGGCAAGAACTTGAAAGCATGGGAAGGTGTTTTTTAGGGGGGGTGGGGGGAACTCGTTAGCTTGGGAAAGTGATTACCCTGGAAGGCATTTTTTTTTTGGGGGGGGGGGGCAGTTTGGCTAATAATAGCAGCCAGCAGAAGTGCATCCCTAGTTCTGCCCTTGTTCAAAGCATACAGCTGTCAGTGCAGTCAGCATCCTGGATAGATTCAGAATGGTCAGAGTGATGTCCAAGGCTTTCTACACACCAGCTGAGACTGAACCCTGTCTACAAATTTTTTGGTTTTTGAGTTGTTGTTGTGCGAAGACAAGTCGCACTGATGGCTGGCCCTCAGGAACCCCTACTAGCCACTGTCAAGAAAAGGAAGCTGGCATGGTTTGGCCATGTTACACGCCACAACACCCTCCCCAAGACAGTCCTACAAGGAATGCTAGAAGGTGGCAGACGCTGAGGCAGACAAACCAAAAGCTGGATGGATAACATCAGGGCGTGGACCCACCTGGACAGTCCAACACTCATTCGGAAGGCGGAGGACAGGGCTGGATGGCGATGGCTGGCTGCAGAATCGTCTCTCATGTCTCCTCCACGACCATCCCGGTCATGAGAAAAGAAGAAGAGAAGAGGTTGTTGTGATTTTATGATTTGGTTTGAAAGTCACTTCAGCCAGAGCTGTATTGAAGTCTTCCGAAATGAACTGCTACAACACATCAGACAGGAGTGGGTGTGAACTGCTGTGCGCATTCTTCTTCCTCCATACATGTCAGACATGGATCCCTGACAGCGCATGGAGAAAACAGATTCCAGGCCATGGACACAAAGTTTCACTGCAAAATGGGGAATACCAAATACACTGAGCTGTCACCAGTGGTGCAAGTGTATGCGCATGTGCATGTGCATGTGTATGTGTGTGTTTGTGTGTGTGTTTGATTTCATGTGTGTGTATGTGTTTTTAAATTTTTTTTTATTGTTTATACTTTTATTTGGAGGAAAGTGGAATAAGCACGCGTACGCTTTTTTACACCTAGTCCCCATGTGTATGCAGTTTTGTCAATTTTGTCATCCGTTCTCACTACCATGGAGATCAACAGGCCTCTCACTCCACAACAAGATCCAGATATTCAACACCAACATCAAGTCAGTCCTACTGTATGGCTCAGAAACCTGGCAGGTAACAAAGACCAACACCCACAAACTCCAGACTTTTCACCAACAGATGTCTTAGGGACATCCCTGGTATCAGGTGGCCAGAAGTCATCTCAAACGAAGAACTGTGGGACAGGACCAGACACGCTCCAATCGAGACGGAGATTAAGAAAAGGAAATGGAGATGGATCAGCCATACGCTCCACAAGCCTGCTTCAAATGTCACCAGGCAGGCCCTTGACTGGAACCCACAAGGGAAGTGGAAAGTAGGTCGACCAAAACAGACCTGGTGCAAAAGCATTGAAGCAGAGACGAAGGCAGCTGGAATGACGTGGGCCGAGCTGAAGAGGATCTCCCAGAACGAGTCCGTTGGAGGAGTGTTGTTGCAGCCCTATGTTCCCACGGGAATTCACAGGCATAAGTCAATGTCCAACTAGCACACAGTGGCCTACTCTTTGGAAAAGCAGAACGGGATTTAACGTGTGCGCAAGGTGTTCTGCGTACATTCACACACAGCCTTGGTTTATAGACTCATCCGAAGGACTCTTGTGGGAGAGTTGTGGTATTGTGTTCATGTATACATACACGTTTTCATTCTGTGAGTTGTGGACATTGTGTACATATGTACATACACGTTCATTCTGTGAGTTGTGGACATTGTGTACATGTTTACATACACGTTCATTCTGTGAGTTGTAATTGGTTGTTACAGTACACGACGTGAGTGTAAGGTACGCGTGTGTGGAGACTGGAAGAAGTGGGGTGGTTTTGGTGGGTAATTGTGGTGTGTGTGTGTGTGTGTGTGTGTGTGTGTGTGTGTGTGTGTGTGTGGCGGGAGGAGAGGGAGAGGGAGTGGGTGAATGGGGGAGGGGGGGAGTGACATGTCAATCTACTGATAATGGTTTCTATTGCATTCCCAGGTTTTCCATACGAAGATCAAGGCAGCGAGTGAGGACCCAGTCACAGTAAATGGGAAGGAGCTGGAAGAAGTGAGGAGGCATTCACGTACCTGGGTAGCATCATCAACATGCAGGGCGGCACAGACACAGACATCAGAGCAAGAATTGGCAAGACAAGGGCAGCGTACTTGCAGCTGAAGAACATCTGGACCTCCAAGGTGGTGTCAACCAGCTCAAAGATCAGGCTGTTCACCTCCAACGTCAAGTCAGTCTGACTGTATGGAGCGCAGACATGGAGGACAACAAAGACCACCATCAAGAAAGTGCAGACCTTCATCAACAGCTGCCAGAGACGAATTCTCCAGACCCACTGGCCCGACACCATCAGCAACGCAGACCTGTGGCAACGTACCAACCAGCTGCCAGCCGAGAATGAAATCCGGTGCAGCAGATGGGGATGGATGGGGCACACCCTGAGAAAGCCAGCCAGCAACATCACAAGGCAGGCACTATCATGGAACCCCCAGGGAAAACGAAAAAGAGGAAGGCCAAGAAACACCTGGCGATGTGACCTTGAGGCAGAAACCAAGAAGAGGGATACACCTGGAGACAGCTGGAGAGAACAGCCCAGGACAGAGAGAGGACTCTGGTGGACTGTTGTCGGGGCCTATGCTCCAGGGGGAGTGATGGGCCTAAGTAAGGAAGTAACAATCAGAAAATCAGACAGAGGACTCTGGCGGACTGTTTGTCGGTGGCCTATGCTCCAGGGGGAGTGATGGAGAGAGCAGCCAGGCAGAGAGAGGACTCTGGCGGACTGTTGTCGGTGCCTATGCTCCAGGGGAGTGATGAGAGAGCAGCCCAGGGCAGAGAGAGGACTCTGGCGGACTGTTTACGGTGGCCTAATGTCTCAGGGGAGTGATGGGCCTCAGTAAGTCAGTAACAATCAGAAATCAGACAGAGGACTTGGCGGACTGTTGTCGGTGGCCTATGCTCCAGGGGAGTGAATGGCCCTAAGAAGTCAGAAACAATCAGAAAATCAGACAGAGGACTCTGCGACTGTTGTCGGTGGCCTATGCTCCAGGGGAGTGTGGAGAAGCAGCCCAGGGCAGAGAGAGGACTCTGGCGGACTGTTGTCGGTGGCCTATGCTCCAGGGTGTGATGTGAGAGAGCAGCCAGGCAGAGAGAGGACTCTGGCGGACTGTTTGTCGGTGGCCTATGCTCCAGGGGAGTGATGGCCTCAGTAAGTCAGTAACAATCAGAAAATCAGACAGAGGACTCTGGCGGACTGTTGTCGGTGGCCTATGCTCCAGGGAGTGATGCCTAAGTAAGTCAGTAACAATCAGAAAATCAGACAGAGGACTCTGGCGGACTGTTGTCAGTGGCCTATGCTCCAGGGGGAGTGATGGGCCTAAGTAAGTCAGTAACAATCAGAAAATCAGACAGAGGACTCTGGCGGACTGTTGTCGGTGGCCTATGCTCCAGGGGGAGTGATGGAGAGAGCAGCCCAGGGCAGAGAGAGGACTCTGGCGGACTGTTGTCGGTGGCCTATGCTCCAGGGGGAGTGATGGAGAGAGCAGCCCAGGGCAGAGAGAGGACTCTGGCGGACTGTTGTCGGTGGCCTATGCTCCAGGGGGAGTGATGGGCCTCAGTAAGTCAGTAACAATCAGAAAATCAGGTGGCTGGCACATTTTTATGAGGTAAGTGCTGTTTGTTTATTTTATTTTTATTCTTTTATATCAAGGATAATGGAATAAGCACGCATGTGCTTTTTTACATCCAATCCCGTGTGTATACAGTTTTGTAGATCTTATCTGTTCCCACTGGTACACAATGGCCTACTCTTACGAAAAGCGGAACAGGATTTAACATGTGCACAAGATGTTCTCTGTGCATTCATTCGCACATTGAGCAATCGGTTTACAGTCTCATCTGAAGGACTTTTGGGGAGAGTGGAGTTAGCACTGATGCTAACTCCAGGGGAAAAATCCCCTCGAACAAGAATCAAAACAGGGTCGTCAAATTGTGAGCGCAATGTTCTGACCACTTGGCTGTCCTGCCCCCCTGCTGTGTTTGTGTGTGTGTGTGCATTCATGCATGCGTTTGTGTGTGTGTGTTGTGTGTGTGCGGCGTTTGTGTGTGTGTGTGTGTGAGTTTGTGTGTGTGTGTGTGTGTTGTGTTGTGTGCTTATGTGTTGTTGTGTCTGTGTGTGTTATGTGTGTCTGTGTCTGTGTGCTGTGTGTGTGCTGTTGTGTTTGTGTGTGGTGTGTGTATGCGTGTGTGTGTTGTGTGTGTGTGTGTGTGTTTGGTGGACAAGGTGCAGGAGACAGTGTTAAATGAATCATGGCATCAGCAGTGTTGTATGTGTGTGTTAGCAGGGTTGCTGACTGGATAATGCGACAGGCCACAGCAGGCAGGAGAACTGGCATACAGTGGACCTTCACAAGGCAGCTGGAAGACCTGGACTTCGCAGACAACATCAGCCTTCTCTCCCACAGGCACCAAGATGCACAAGAGAAGCTATGTCACGTTGCGGAAGAAGCCGAAAAGATAGGCCTCCAAATCAACATCAGGAAGATGGAGGTCATGAGGCAAGAAACAAGACCCAGTGCGACTACTCCAAGAAAATGTCAAGGAAGTCAACAAATTTACCTACCTGGGCAGTGTCGTCAGTAAAGATAGGGGGACGGATGAAGACATCAAGTGCCGAGTAAATAAAGCCTGTCATGCCTTCAACACCCTTCGCCCAATCTGGAGATGAACAGCCCTCTCACTCCACAACAAGATCGGATATTCAACACCAACGTCAAGTCGGTCCTACTGTATGGCTCAGAAACCTTGTGGGTAACAAAGACCAACACCCACAAACTCCAGACATTCACCAACAGATGTCTTAGGAACATCCTCGGTATCAGGTGGCCAGAAGTCTTAAACGAAGAACTGTGGGACAGGACCAGACACGCTCCAATCGAGACGGAGATCAAGAAAAGGAAATGGGGATGGATCAGCCATACCTCCGCAAGCCTGCTTCAAACGTCACCAGGCAGGCCCTTGACTGGAACCCACAAGGGAAGCGAAAGTAGGTCGACCAAAACAGACCTGGCGCAGAAGCATTGAAGCAGAGACGAAGGCAGCCGGAATGACGTGGGCCGAGCTGAAGAGGATCTCCCAGAACCGAGTCCGTTGAAGAGGTGGTGTTGAAGCCCTATATTCCCAAGGGAATTCACAGGCATAAGTCAAGTAAGTCAAGTAGGGTTGCTGTTTCAGTACACAGATTGTGTGCAGATAATAAAGGTAACTAATTGTTTCTCAGTGTGTGTGTATGAATAGAGTGTTTTGTTTTAGTGTGTGTGTATGAGAGAGAGATTTATTTGATTTATTCTTTTATATCGAGGTAATGGAATAAGCATTGCTTGTGCTTTTTTTTACATCCAGTCCCTGTGTGTATCAGTTTTGTAAATATCATCTGTTCCCACGGCGTACAATGGCCTACTCTTACGAAAAGCGGACAGAGATTTAACGTGTGCGCATGATGTTGTGCGTGCGTTGACACACGGGCCTCGGTTTAAGTCTCATCCGAAGGACTTTTGGGGAGAGTGGAGTCAGCACTGATGTTAACTCCAGGAGAAAAATTCCCCGAATGGGATTCAAACCCGGGTTGTCAAATTGTGAGCGCTATGTTCTGACCACTAGGCTATCCACAGGAGACACGAGAGAGAGAGAGATTTTATAAATATCTTTAATAGACCATTTTTGAAATAATTTATTTTTGTGTTCCCATTTTTGTATGTTGTTTGTTTATATTTGTTTCACTTCAAAAATGTTTTTGTTTCCTTTTGTGTTCAATTTTTGTGTCTGTATCATTTTGTGTGTTTTTGATGTCACAGCTTTGGTGAATCCCAGGACCATGTGACGACAATGGGAAGGGACAGTTAGAGGCTGGAGTCTGCCCCTGAGAGGTGTGTGTGAGATTACACACATGTGACGCTCCACCACGAAATGAGTCGCTTAGCACCTGACCCACTTTTCCGCTAGGAGCCATTAAAAGGCAGGTGGGGGTCAAGTTGTCAATTTTAGATTTTTATTGATTATAAACTATATCCGTTATTCTACCTTTTAATGAAATATCAAGGCATAGTTTTGTTTCCTTTTGCCTTTAACATGTTTTTAAAAATACCCAAGCCCTCATTCTGGATACCTATTAGGATGCTTGTCAATTTCTCATTTTGTCATTTCCTGCAGTCTATCATTTTAAGTTTAATAACTTTTGATAGAATTTTTAGATTTTCCAATCTGTTTTTTGTATTGTATAGCAATTATATTGCAGATTAATAACATGTTAATAACTTAAAATTGACCTCTGGTGCAATGCAACTTCTTATGTGGTGGAGTGTCATATATTTGTACAAATACAGTTGCCAAATACAAAACAAATACACTTGCATGCAGAAAAAAGGGACAAAAAATGGGTAGGCGCTTGAAGTTGACCTAGGTGGTCATAAAAATCCCCACATTTCAATTCACCAGACTGCATTGCGGTTTGAGCCCAGGACTTGATGGATCCAAGGTATTGAAGTTGAACGGTCTTAACCAATTGACTGTGGCATCTGTCGAACCTTGAAATGATTTGTGTTGTAAATGAGAAAGGTATAACACAGGTGTTTGTCATCTTGTGTGCTGAAGCCTATGCATTTCTCTACAGCTGTGATGTATATTAATTTGTGTTTGTGTGTTTCAGGGTGGATGTTCCATGATGACCAAGGACTGGTGGTGCTGGTTTTTTTTTTATGGTAAGTATTCAGTTTGTACATATTGGGGTGGGGGGTTGTGTATAGATGGTGTCTATATTTTCTGTTTGTGTGTTTCAGCGTTGGTGTTCCCAGATAGCTGAGGACTGATGATGGCGCCATCTTTTTTTTTCTGTGGTAAGTACTCAGTCTGTACATTTGTGTCTTGTCCTATTGCGGGAGGGGGGGGGAGTGTGGGAGAGGAGAGGCTGGGGGTGGGGTGGGAGATGATTTCATGTATTTGTGTGTAGGCATGTTCTACATCTGTTCTTTTCTGTGTGTTACATGTGGCTTGGTCACGTGCGAAGGATGGAGGATGGACGCATTCCTAAAGATCTCCTCTATGGTGAACTGCCTCGGCAAGAGAAGCATTGGCGCGCCCCCAACTGCGCTACAAAGGATGTCTGGAAATATGACATGAAAGCCCTGGACATCAACACAGAAAATGGGAGAGTAGCTCTGACCGCAACAATGTATATTCCGGAGATTCGCTGGCAGAGTTAACATGTGCGCAAGATGTTTTGTGTGTGTGTGTGTGTGTTCCTGTAGCAGAGTAGCTTGTTTCCACATAATTTGCTAAGAGAGTTCTTGCTTGCTGGTTTTTTTTGTTTTTTTTAAATCCCCCCTTTTTTTTAAAACCCATTTATTTCTTGAAAAAAATGATAGAGGCAAAGGAGGAGAATGGGAGAAAAGGATGGAGTTATTTGGGGGTTTGAAAATGATGTGTGTCATAAATCAGAAAGGTTTGACACAAGTGTGTCATCTTCGTGTCGAACCTTGAACATTTTTTTTCCTGATTTCTCAGCTAGAGCTCCGAGGTTCATCAATGGTGAGATTTCGGTATGCGACGGTTTTTAAACGACCACCATGAAGGTAGCCGCATTGCAGCTTGAAATGTATGCTGGGTATGTTTCATGTTTCCGTTTGCATGAAGGCTGACATGAATGATTGGGTCTTGAACGTGCATATTCAATGTACAACGTCCTTAACTATCCTGCCACCTTCCTTCCCCATATGTATTTAATTTGTGTGTTTGTGTGTTTTCAGGGTGGATGTTCCATGATGACCAAGATGGTGGTGGCATCTTTTTTCTGTGGTAAGTATTCGTTTGTACATTGTGGGGTGGGGGGTTGTGTATAGGTGGTGTCTATATATTCTGTTCATTGTTTTCAGCGTTGGTGTTCCCAGATAGCTGAGGACTGATGATGGCGCCATCTTTTTTTTATGCGTTATGTACTCATCTGTACATTTGTGTCTTGTCTCTGGGGGGGGGGGGAGGGGAGGGGAGAGGGGGGTGGAGAGGGGGGATGATTTAATATATTTATGTGTAGGATGTTCTACATCTGTTCTTTTCTGTGTGTTACATGTGGTTCGGTCACGTGTGAAGGATGGAGGATGGACGCATTCCTAAAGACCTCCTCTGTGTGAACTTGCCTCTGGCAGAGAAGCATTGGCCCCCAACTGCGCTACAAGACGTCTGCAAGCGTGACATGAAAGCCCTGGACATCAACCAGAGAACTGGGAGGAGATAGCGCTGACGCAGCAATGCGTAGGTTCCCACAAACAGTGAAGTGTGGTGAGAAAAATCCACTGCAGCAACGAAAAGAAGCAAGGGAAAGCATGTCTCCAGCCACTCAACAAGCACATCTGCATCAGATGCAACGAACTGCATCCTGCATTGCTGACACCACAGCCAGCTTGTTGCTGACATATGACTTTCTTTGAGCAATTCATAGTCGACACTGACGAGGGGCCTACTACTCATTAATATGTATGTATGTGTGTGATTATTTGCATTAAAGTTTTTTTTAATTTTGAGGATATAATAAGATTCATGTGCCCTAGTGTAAGCATTTTGTAAATTTTGTAATCTGTTCCACTTACACAGTGACTACTGTTCCAAAAAGAGGACAATTAATGTTGTGCTAAATACGGCATCGGTATTACTGCTGCTGGTGAAATTCCGGGAGTGCCAGACATGCTGACCTGCGTTCCGTATATTCCGGGATTCGTGCGGCCAGAGTTAACAAGTGCGGATGTTTGTGTATGGTGTGTGTTCCTGTAGCAGAGTAGCTTGTTTCCAAAATTTGTAAGGAGTCCTTGCTTGCTGTTTGTTTTAAATGCCCCCTTTTTTATTAAAAACCCTATTTCTTAAAAAAAGATAGAGGCAAAGGAGAAGATGGGAAAAGGATGGAGTTATTTGGAGTTTGAAAAGAGTGTGTATAAATCAGAAAGGTTGACACAGTGCATGTCATCTTCATGTAACCTTGAAGATTTTTTTCCGTTTCTCAGCTAAGCTCAGGTTCATCATGTGAATTCGCATTTGCATGGAACCACCATGAAGGTAGCCCGCATTGAGTGCCTTGAAATGTTTGCTGAGCAAGTGATGTTATCGTGTAATGTGTGCGTTGTGTGCCATGAAGGCTAAATGAATATTTGGGTACATTGACATCGTGTGCATATGTGTACTGCATACGTCTGTAACCATTTTTCCGTGTCCCCTTACACTGCTACTTCCCCTTATGTATATTAATTTTTTTGTAAAAGTATTTCAGGTGATGTCATGATGACAAGGACTGGTGGTGATCTTTTTTTGTGGTAAGTATTCAGTTTGTACATTTGGGGGGAGGGGGTTGTGTATAGTGGTGTATATTTCTGTTTGTGTGTTTCAGCGTTGGTGTTCCCAGATAGCTGAGGACTGATGATGGCGCCATCTTTTTTTCTGCGGTAAGTACTCAGTCTGTACATTTGTGTCTTGTCCTATGGGGAGGGGGGGTGAGGGAGGGTGGAAGGGGAGGGGGGGGAGGGGGGATGATTTCAATATTCTGTGGTAGGCATGTTCTACATCTGTTCTTTTCTGTGTGTTACATGTGGCTCAGTCACATGAAGGATGGAGGATGGACGCATTCCTAAAGATCTCCTCTATGGTGAACTTGCTCCGGCAAGAGAAGCATTGGCCGCCCCAACTGCCTACAAAGACGTCTGCAAGCGTGACATGAAAGCCCTGGACATCAACACAGAGAACTGGGAGGAGGTAGCAGCTGACCGCAGCAAATGCGCAGTGTTCTCCACAAACAGCTGAAGTGTGGTGAGAAAAGATCCACACCGCAGCAAACGAAAAGAGAGCCAAGGGAATGCACCTCCAGCCACCTCAACAAGCCACATCTGCATCAGATGCAACAGAGACTGCCACTCCGCATTGGACTGACCAGCCACAGCCGGCGTTGTCGCTGAACATATGACCTTTCTTTTGGCGCGAATTCCATAGTCGACACCGACTGACGGAGGCCTACTACTGCATGTAAGCACTGTGTGTATGTGTGCGATTATTTGCATTAAAACTTTTTTTAATTTTGAGGATATCATAAAAGCACTCATGTGCCCTAGGTGTAAGCGTTTTTGTAAATTTTGTCATCTGTTCCCACTTGCATAGTGACCTACTGTTCTGTAAAGAGGAACGAGTTTTAACCCTGGTTGTGCTGAAATAACGGCAGCAGTACTACTGCTGTTGGCTGAATTCACAACAGCCATTGCTGTTTTGCAGTAGGGTGGGGTCAAACAACCCTTGATATTGATATGTAAAACTAAGCTAAGTGTGTAAAGTTGTAAATCACTGGAAAGCTTAGATAACAAGCTTTTAAATGAGCGAAATGTTATAGCAGCATGTAGTGTTTATAATAATGTAAAAAATTAAGTTTAAAAACTGCGTGTGCACTACCAATCAGTGTCGCGATGTCGGAGACCACATTGATTTTAACACGATATGCAATGTTGTTGCGTACAAAAATGTCATGATTTGATAAATACTGTCTCTTGACATAAGTTTTGAAAAAACAAAGAGCTTGCGTGGCTTTATTGGTCGTCAAATACTCGGAAAAGTCCAGCGAAATGATCGACGCGATCGTCATGGCGGTGAATACTCATTTTCACGCGAAGTGGTGGCATTCTATGACGAAAATACGACAATCGCTTGATTTCGTGTGATGCAAAGTACTCGGCAGCATATCGAAATGACTTAACAACGGTTATTTTGAAGCCGTGTTGTGTTAAAATAAAGTAAAACAATGTATGACATCAAAATCGCCTGGGTAGGGGGGGGGGGGGGGTGCCAAGGCAGGGGAGGGGGGGGGGGGTTCATGTATTTATTGTAGGGATGTTCTACATATTTTTCTCTGTGTGTTACAATGTCAGTACTGTGCGCGCGTGTGTTTATTTGTATTTTTTTATATAAAATTTTTTTGAGGATATCAGAATAACCACTTATGTGTCCTGTGTGTGCATATTTGTAAATTTTGTCATCTGTTCCCAGTTGCACATAATGGCTTACTGTTTCAAAAAGAGGAATGGGTTTTAACATGTGCGCAAGATGTTTTGTGTGTGTGTGTGTGTGTGCGCCTTTGGCAGAGTAGCTTGTTTCCACACAATTAGCTGAGATAGTTCTCGCAGCTTTTTTTTGTGTGTTTTTTTTAAGTACCTCCCTTTTTAAAAAAAAACAACTTTTTATTTCCTTGGAAAAAAAATGACAGAGGAAAAGGGGGAGAAGGGGAGAAAAGGATGGAGTTATTTTGGGGGTTTGAAAATGATGTGTGTCATAAATCAGAAGGTTTGACACAAGTGTGTCCTCATCATGTCAAACATTGAAGATTTTTTTTACTGTTTCTCAGCTAGAGCTCCAAGGTTCACCAATGGTAAGATTTCACGTATGCGACAGTTTTTAAACGACCACCATGAAGGTAGCACATTGCAGCTTGAAATGTATGCTGGGTATGTTTATGTTTCCATAACCCACTGAAGGCTGACATGAATTAGGGGTCTTGAACGTGCATATTTCATCTTCTGCATGTGTATTCACATGAAAAGCATTAAGGCACTGGCAGGTCTGCACTTGAAGTTGACCTGGGTAGTCATAAAAATCCCCACACTTATATGCACCAGACTTCACTGAGGTTCAAACCCAGGACTTTATGGATCCATGGCATTGAAGTTGAAGGGTTTTAACCACTTGACTGTGGCATCCATCGAACCTTGAAATGCTTTATGTTGTAAATGAGAGAGGTATAACACAGGTGTTTGTTATCTTGTGTGCTGAAGCCCATGCATTTCTCTTCAGCTGTTATGTATATTGATTTGTGTTTGTGCGTTTCAGGGTTGGTGTTCCATGATGACCAAAGGACTGGTGGTGCTGTTTTTTTTCTGTGGTAAGTATTCAGTTTGTACATTTCAGGGGAGGGGGGGGGGGGGATGTGTATAAATGGTATCTCTATTATTTTCTGTTTTTATGTTTCAGCGTTGGTGTTCCCAGATAGCTGAGGACTGATGATGGCGCCATCTTTTTTTTCTGCGGTAAGTACTCAGTCTGTACATTTGTGTCTTGTCCTGGCGGGAGGGGGGGAGGGGGGAAAGGGGAGAGGCAGGTGGAGGGGGGGCTTCATGTATTTATGTGTAGGATGTTCTACATCTATTCTTTTCTGTCTGTTACATGTCAGTACTGTGCGCGCGTGTGTTTATTTGCATTAAAAAAAAAAGAAATTGAGAATATCAGAATAAGCACTTATGTGCCCTATGTGTATGCATATTTGTAAATTTGTCATCCGTTCTCACTTGCACATAATGGCCTATTGTTTTGAAAAGAAGAATAGGTTTTAACTTGTGCATAAGATGTTGTGTGTGGTGTGTGTGTGTGTGTGTGTGTGTGTGTGTGTGTGTGTGTGTGTGTGTGTGTGTGTGTGTGTGTGTGCCTGTAGCAGAGTAGCTTGTTTCCACATAATTTGCTAAGAGAGTTCTTGCTTGCTGGTTTTTTGTTGTTTTTTTTAAATCCCCCTTTTTTTAAAAAAAAAAAACCCATTTATTTCCTTGGGGAAAAAATGATAGAGGCAAAGGAGGAGAATGGGAGAATTTGAAGATTTGAGTATTGAAGTTGAACGATCTTAACCACTTGACTGTGGCATCCATTGAGCCTTGAAATGATTTGTGTTGTAAATGAGAGAGGTATAACACAGGTGTTTGTTATCTTGTGTGCTGAAGCCATGCATTTCTCTACAGTTGTTATGTATATTGATTTGTGTTTGTGCGTTTCAGGGTTGGTGTTCCATGATGACCAAAGGACTGGTGGTGCCAATTTTTTTTCTGTGGTAAGTATTCAGTTTGTACATTTCAGGGGGGTGGGGGGGGGGGGGGGCGGGGGTGTTGTGTATAGATGGTATCTTTATTATTTTCTGTTTTTATGTTTCAGTGTTGGTGTTCCCAGATAGCTGAGGACTGATGATGGCGTCATCTTTTTTTTCTGCGGTAAGTACTCAGTCTGTATATTTCTGTGTCTTGTCCTGGGGGGAGGGGGGGGGAGGGGGGAAAGGGGAGAGGCAGGTGGAGGGGGGGCTTCATGTATTTATGTGTAGGGATGTTCTACATCTATTCTTTTCTGTGTGTTACATGTCAGTACTGTGTGCGCGTGTGTTTGTTTGCATTAAAAAAAAAGAAATTGAGAATATCAGAATAAGCACTTATGTGCCCTATGTGTATGCATATTTGTAAAATTTGTCATCTGTTCCCACTTGCACATAATGGCCTATTGTTTTGAAAAGAAGAATAGGTTTTAACTTGTGCATAAGATGTTGTGTATGTGTGTGTGTGTGTGTGTGTGTGTGTGTGTGTGTGTGTGTGTCTGTGTGCGTGCGTGTGTGTGTGTGCGTGTGTGTGTGTGTGTGTGTGCTCCTGTAGCAGAGTAGCTTGTTCCCACATAATTTGCTAAGAGAGTTCTTGCTTGCTGGTTTTTTGTTGTTTTTTAAATCCCCCCTTTTTAAAAAAAAAAAACCCATTTATTTCCTTGGGGAAAAAATGATAGAGGCAAAGGAAGAGGATGGGAGAATTTGAAGATTTGAGTATTGAAGTTGAAAGGTCTTAACCACTTGACTGTGGCATCCATTGAGCCTTGAAATGATTTGTGTTGTAAATGAGAGAGGTATAACACAGGTGTTTGTTATCTTGTGTGCTGAAGCCCATGCATTTCTCTTCAGCTGTTATGTATATTGATTTGTGTTTGTGCGTTTCAGGGTGGGTGTTCCATGATGACCAAAGGACTGGTGGTGCCAATTTTTTTTCTGTGGTAAGTATTCAGTTTGTACACTTCAGGGGAGGGGGGGGGGAGGGATGTGTATAGATGGTGTCTCTATTATTTTCTGTTTTTATGTTTCAGTGTTGGTGTTCCCAGATAGCTGAGGACTGATGATGGTGCCATCTTTTTTTGTGCGGTAAGTACTCAGTCTGTACATTTGTGTGTCTTGTTTGGAGGGGGAAAGGGGGGGCGCAGATTTCATGTATTTGTGTGTAAGTGTATTCTACATGTGTTCCTTTCTGTGTGTTACGTGTAAGTACGATGTATGTATGTGTGTGTGTGTACCTTTATTAACCCGTTGACTGCCTTAGCACGTCATATGACGTGCTACTGATAGTGCACTCCCAGTGCCTTACCACGTCATATGACGTGCACCGATTTTCCCGAATTTTCCTAACTTCGTTTTAAGGTCCATTCCAAAACAATTGATATTTTAAGCTTGTGTGGGATTCCCTCTACCCATATATGGTTGGGAAATCCCGTTGCGTGGGCAGAAAGTCTGTTTTTTCTTCAGTTTCGTTGGCTGACTGAAGCAGTTTTTTATTTTTTATTTGTTTAGTTTTAGATGATTCAGGCATGTTTATAAATTCCAACTTGGCCTTCAAATTAGTTTGGTTTAATGCAGAATTCAATTCTGTGCAAAAGTTGTACACATGTCAGTATCAAATTGTTGGTAGTTTAGATGCTAGATTTTTTTGTGAATTATTACCCCATTTGGGCAAAAATCCTTTGGCAGAGCAGATTCAGGTTCTGGTTCTTTATATGGGTAGTCAAAGGGTTAATTCTTTTTGTTCTTTTATTTCAAGGATGATAGAATAAACACTTTTGTGCCCTGTATATATGTTTTTGTCGATTTTGTCATTCGTACTCACTGGCACATAATGGCCTACTCTTCTGAAAAGAGGAACGGTCATTAACATGTGCGTAAGATGTTCTCTGTGTGTGTGAGTGTGTGTGCGCGTATGTGCATGCGTGCGTGTGTGTTGTGAGAGAGATAGTTTTGTTCTAGTACCAGTTCTACAAGCTCACATATTAAAGGCTTTTTTTTTAATGTAAATTAATTTATTGTTTAGGGAAATTAGCTTTATGACAATAGTAGATGTCTTTATTATAAAAACTATAAATTTGATTTTGGTATGGAAAGTACATAACTGCCTATCGCATGTATGTATGTACGCTCTTATCAAATTTCATTGTGATTGTCACAAGGTCCCTGTTACAAAAACTATAAATTTGATTTTGGTATGGAAAGTACATAACTGCCTATCGCATGTATTTGTGTACGCTCTTATCAAATTTTATTGTGGTTGTCACAAGCTCTCTGTTGAGGTTAGATGTTTTCTTAAGATTCCATGGGAAGAAGAATATGTTGCAAATGCAATTTGTTGGATTCCATCTCACTTTGGTGTATATTACAATGAAAAAGTTTGTGTGTGGTTGTTGTTGTTGCGTGTGTTTTTGTGTGTTGTGTGTGTGTGTGTGTGTGTGTTGTGTGTGTGTGGTTCATCTATGTAGTGAGGTAGCTGTTTTTTCTACATCGTCACTGCTGTATGTTATAGGGGTGGTTAACCAAGACTGAAGAGATCAGGACAGGAGTCTTCCATCTCCATCACAAGTTAAGTGTACTGTGTGTGTGTGTCCATGTGTGCTTGTGTGTGTTTACCTGTGACAGGAAGATGAAAGGTGAGAAGGTTAGAGGCTGGTCATTTTCTCTTCACCTAAGAGCATGTCACCAATCCATTGTCATTCTCTTTTTGATGGCCATGTTTTTACTAACCAACACAAATGGCCAGTCGGGGGGGGGGGGGGGGGGGGGGGGCATTTACGGAGTGTTTTTGATTTGAGCGTTGTGTTCATTTAGTTAGGTATACACGAATGAGTGTGGTGTTTGTTTTGTCTCATATTAGCATTTTTGTACATGCAGGAACATGAGAGGAATATTGTTTTTGTGCGTGTGTGTGTGTGTGTGTTGCATTGTCAGTGACTAAAGCATTTATTGTGTGTTTGCAGGGTTGGCACATGCAGACAGCTGAAGACTGTGCAGAGAGAGGAGTCAGGATTTGCTGAATGGGGATCTACATGCAGGTGAGTGCTGTCATACCTCTGTCAGTCACAGCAGAATTCTCTGCATGACAGTCAGGCTGCTCTCCCCAGGAAGAATTGTAGTCTCAAGAGCAGCGCCACCCATTTGAAATTAAAAAAAAATTGTCTGCATGTGTATTTGTTTAGCTATGAGAGTGGTGATTTTATACAGAATATTGCCAGGAACAAACCTCTTTATGAAGTGTTTGGTTTGTTTGTTTATTTGGTTGTTATTTTTTTGTGAGGGACAGTTTTGTTCAAATATCAATTCTACAAGCTCACATATTAAAGGCAATTTGTTGGATTCCTTCTGACTTTGTTGTATATTACCAAAAAAAAGTTTGTATGTGTGTGCATGCATTTTGTCTCTGTGTGGGTGGGTGTGCTTCATGCATGTAGTGAGGTAGCTGATGTTTCTACATATTGACTGCTGTGTGTTACAGGGCTGATAAATGAAGACTGAAGAGATCAGGACAGGAGGCTGCTATCTCCATCTAAAGTTAAGTGCATTGTGTGTGTTTGCATGTGTGCATGCGTGTGTGCGTGTGTGTTTACCTGTGACAGGAAGATGAAAGGTGAAGTCAGAGGCTGGTCATTTTCTCTTCACCTAAGAGCATGTCACCAATCCATTGTCACTCTCTGTTTGATTGTCATGTTTTTACTAACCAACACAAATGGCCAGTCATGGGAGGGGAGGGGGGGGGGGACTTATGAAATGTTTTTGATTTGAGCGTTGTGTTCATTTTGTTAGGTCTCTTCAGGTGAGTGTGGTCTTCATTTAGTCTTCAAATTAGTATCTTTCTAAATGCAGGAACATGAAGAGGAATTTTGTTTTTTGCATGTGTGTGTGTGTGTGTGTGTGTTGCATTGTCAGTGACTAAAGTATTTATTGTGTGTTCTCAGGGTTGGCACATGCAGACAGCTGAAGACTGTGCAGAAGAGGAGACAGGACTTGCTGATTGGGGATCTACATGCAGGTGAGTGCTGTACATTCCTGTCAGTCACAGCAGAATTCTCTGCATGACAGTCAGGCTGCTCTCCCCAGGGAGAGCTATGTGTCTCAAGAGCAGGCCACCCATTTGAAATAAAAAAAAATTGTCTGCATGTGTATTGTTTAGCAATGAGAGTAGTGATTTTATACAGAATATTGCCAGGAACAAACCTCTTTATGAGTGTTTGGTTTGTTTGTTTGTTGGGTGTTGTTTTTTTTTTTTTTACATGTGAGGGACAGTTTTGTTCAAATATCAATCGTACAAGCTCATATATTAAATGCTTTTTTAATTTGTTTTTTGTTTTGTTAATGATTGGAGCAATGTGCTTCATGACAATAGTAGATGTCTTTATTATAAAACTATAAATTTGTTTTTGGTATAGAAAATACATAATTGCTTATCGTATGTATTTGTGTATCGCTCTTACAAATTTCATTGTGGTTGTCACAAGCTCTCTGTTGAGGTTAGATATTTTCTTAATATTCCAGGGAAGAAGAATATGTTGCAAATGCAATTTGTTGGAGTCCATCTGACTTTGTTGTATATTACCCCAAAAAGTCTATGTGTGTACATGCATTTTGTCTCTGTTGTGGGTGGGTGTGCTTCATGCATGTAGTGAGGTAGCTGTTGTTTCTACATGTTCACTGCTGTGTGTTACAGAACCAAGATGAACCAAGACTGAAGAGATCAGAACAAGAGGCTGCCATCTCCATCACAAGTTAAGTGCACTGTGGTGTGTGTGCGTGTGCATGTTGTGTGTGTTTACCTGTGACGGAAGGTGAAAGGTGAGAAGGTCAAAGGCTGGTCATTTTCTCTTCACCTAAAAGCATGTCACCAATCCACCTTTGCTCTCTTTTTGTTGGTCAAGTTTTTACTAACCAACACAAAGCCATCAGGGGGGGGGGGGGGGGGGGGTGGGGGGGGGGGTTGTGTTTACTGAGTGTGGTATTTCAGTGTTGTGTTCATTAGTTAGGTGTGCACAGGTGAGTGTGGTGTTGTTTTGTCTTCAGATTAGCATCTTTGTACAATGCAGGAACATGAGAGGAATTTGTTTTTGCGTGTGTGTGTGTGTGTTGTGGTGTGTGTGTGTGTGTGTGGTGTGTGTGTCATGTCAGTGACTAAAGTATTTATTGTGTGTTCACAGGGTTGGCACATGCAGACAGCTGAAGACTGTGCAGAGAGAGGAGTCAGGATTTGCTGAATGGGGATCTACATGCAGGTGAGTGCTGTACATTCCACTGTCACTCACAGCAGAGTTCTCTGCATGAAATTCAGGCTGCTCTCCCCAGGGAGAGCATGTGGTCTCAAGAGCAGTGCCACCTGTTTACAGAAAGACTGACATCATTGAAAAGACTCAGATAAAACATTGTGTTGGATTCCACCTCACTTTGGTGTATATTACAATATAAAAAAGCTTGTGTTTGTCTTTGTGTTTCTGTGCTTATTGCATTGCCCTTGATATTAAAGAAAGAATAAATAGATAAAAAGACACATACACACCCATAAACGTTCATATATGCGCGCACACATGCTCACACTGAGATTAAAAAGAAATTATTTTAGAAACAATATGAAATGTCAAACAAAAAAGTTATATCTGGTTACAATATCATCCATGTCTTTAGGTTCATACCTTATAAAGACAAAAAAAAAACCGAAACGAAACCTCAAATTTGTACTTATACCATAACAATCAAATAAACCAAAAAATCAGTCTAGGGAATCAACAATAATGATTATGATAATAACGCTAGGATAATATGATAATCACTCATCCCCACTAAGTGCAATAACACAACAACTTAAAAAAAAAAAAAGTAATTTAAAAGGATGAGGAGGGGGGGGGGGAGAACACAATTAACCAACAAAAAATAATTAATAAAGATATATAAAAGTTTTACAAGTAAAGAAGAACTCTTACATGATATATACAAAACAAAACCCAAAGCTCACAGTCGTCTAGACTGTAAACCAAAACAATAACAATTATGACAGTACTAATAATCCCATCACTAATAACATCCATTATAATATACCTATTAAATTGAATAAAGAAAGAACAAAAAAAGCCCCCCCCCACAAATCAAGTCACATTATCGTCACGTCAGCTATTTGCTGTTCTCCTTTCCAAGTTGTTATATTTGCAAATTTGTGTGTGTGTGTTTGTGTGTGTGTTTATGTGTTTGTGTCTGTGTGTCTGTGTGTGCTTCATCTATGTAGTGAGGTAGCTGTTGTTTCTACATGTTGACTGCTGTGTGTTACAGGGCTGGTGAACCAAGACTGAAGAGATCAGGACAGGAGGCTGCCATCTCCATCACAAGTTAAGTGCACTGTTTGTGTATGTGTGCGTGCGTACATGTATGTATGTTACGTGTGTGTGTGTTTACCTGTGACTGGAGGCTGAAAGGTGAGATGGTCAGAGGCTGGTTATTTTTTCACACCTAGGAGCATGTCATTATTGCATTCCTTTTTGTTGGTCATGTTTTTACTAACCAGCACAAATGGCCAGTTTGGTATTTTACTGAATGCAGTGTTTATTTATTTAGGTGTGCACAGGTGAGTGTGGTGTTCATTTAGTCTCAAACTAGTGTCTTTTTACAGGTAGGAACATGAGGGGAATTTGGGTTTTTTTTTGCATTGTGTGTGTGTTTGTATGTGTGTTGTGTGTGTGCATGCATTACATTGTCAGTGACTAAAGTATATTTTGTGTGTTCACAGGGTTGGCACATGCAGACAGCTGAAGACCGTGCAGAGAGACAGGAGTCAGGACTTGCTGAATGGGAATCTACTGGACAGGTGGTTATTTTAAAAAATGTTTTTTATACCATTTTATGTCACGGCAGATTTCTCCCATGAAATTCGGGCCCTGGTTTATAGTCTCATCGAAATTGTCTTGTGTTCTTTTTGGATTTTTTTTAATGAACATGGGATCTCAATGTCTTGTCTTTTCTGAAAGACTAGCACCACTCTGTGTTTGTCATCTTCTGTGCTGACACCCATGCATTTCTCTGTAGTCGTTATCTATGGTTATTTCTGTTTGTGTGAAGTCACATTCGATTTGAGGAATGTAGGGCTAGGTATGTTCATGTTTTCGTAACTCACCAAATGCCGACATGAATTATGGGATCTTAACGTGCATATTTGATCTTCTGTATGTGCATATACATGAAGGGATCTTAACGTGCATATTTGATCTTCTGTATGTGCATATACATGAAGGGATCTTAACGTGCATATTTGATCTTCTGTATGTGCATATACATGAAGGGATCTTAACGGTGCATATTTGATCTTCTGTATGTGCATATACATGAAGGGATCTTAACGTGCATATTGATCTTCTGTATGTGCATGTACATGAAGGGATCTTAACGTGCATATTTGATCTTCTGTATGTGCATATACATGAAGGGATCTTAACGTGCATATTTGATCTTCTGTTTGTGCATTACATGAAGGGATCTTAACGTGCATATTGATCTTCTGTATGTGCATTACATGAAGGGATCTTAACGTGCATATTGATCTTCTGTATGTGCACATACATGAAGGGAATTCAGGCACCAGAGGTACACCTGGGAGATGGTAAAATCTCCACCCTTAAATTGCCAGGACGACATTGAGATTCGAACCTATGACTTCGTGGACATGATGGATTGATGTTTGTTTGTAAGCACACATGATGAATGTCTTCAAAAACTCCATGAAAACTCTTTGAAAAGTCATGGACTTTGATGTTGAGAGATGTGTGTGAACCCTGTACATATCTAATGGGGAAACGTCTTCAGGCCTGTGCTCACAATCCCACACATGCTGACAGACTCTGTCAGGCAGCTCAATGACAATGTACCACACTTTTCTTCTTGACTGTGGTTATTTTCAACAGTAAAGGATGTCGCGCGCTGTGGCCTAGTGGTTGGCGTTGTACTTGTATCTAAAGGTGCGGTCGATCCAGCTATTCGCTATGGCTTGTGCCTTGGAAAGCACTTTACGGTATTTTCTCACCACCAGTGTAAAAGGGTACCAACTTGTTTGGGGATTAACCTGCGATAGACTGGGTCCTATCAGGGAGTTATGACTTCAGTGCTAACGCACAGAAACGTATAAGCACGGCTGATGGCTCATGCTCGGACAGACTTTACTTTAACTAACTAAGGGATGTCAGTATTACAGTGATAAGTTTTCATTAGGAGAAAGTTTGTCTACTTAAAAAAATAAATAAATAAAAAGGCTTCAGCTTCAGGGGGCACAGCCCCTGACTCCTGCATTTAGGAGGGGAGGGGTCACACCTCTCCCGTGAACTCATCCAGTACCACTGTGTTTATTCATATCTCCTGTATTCATTCGGACTCTAGAAACCTGGTCTTGCTCTGTTATTCATGTACTCTCCATGTAATTCATATTCTCATTGTGACTCTAGAAACCTGGTTGCTTTGCTTGTTATTCAGTATCATCACGTAATTCATTCCTCATTGTGACTCTAAAACCTGCTTGCTCTGTTATTCATGTACTATTCACTGTAATTATATTCCAATTTTGACTCTAAACTCTGCTTTGCTCTGTTATTATGCATGTGTATTTCAGGTATTGTTACAGCTTTAGACATCTTTGTTTGCGAGGATTATTTGATAAGACTAGCATGTATGGGCTGGCTATGGTTAAAAAGAAAGTTCAGTATTGATAAAAAAACAAAGTTGAAAATCACCCCTGTTAGAGAGACCATTAGCCAACGTTGCTGTTTTTATGTGGTGACTGACGTGTCACTGATGCTGTTATGTGGTGATTGATGTGTCACTGATGCTGTTATGTGGTGACTGATGTGTCACTGATGCTGTTATGTGGTGACTGACGTGTCATGATGCTGTTATGTGGTGACTGACATGCACTGATGCTGTTATGTGGTGACTGACATGTCACTGATGCTGTGTTATGTGGTGACTGACATGTCACTGATGCTGTGTTATGGGTGACTGACATGTCACTGATGCTGTGTTATGTGGTGACTGAATGTCACTGATGCTGTGTTATGTGGTGATGACATGTCACTGATGCTATGTGTTATGTGGTGACTGATGTGTCCTGTTGTTGCTGTGTGCAGATGGTGTCTGTCCATGATGGAAGGGGCAATGGGCAGCACAAGAGTGTATCAAACCATGGCCACACATCTTGCAACACATCATCGCATCAAACCAGGGCAACACATCATCGCATCAACAGGCCACACATCATCGCATCAACAGGGCCACAATCTTGCATAGGCATTGTGTGGGAGGCAGGAGATGTGACTGCTGAAATAAAAGAAAGTGTCATTACAACCATCCCCCACTCTCCTGCCTCTCAACGTGTTCATTTCCAGAACTGTGGACTGCTTTCTTTGTGAGCTTCTGTACACACCCCCAGACTTGTGTTTTTTTTCTTTCAGAGGGGTATGTGTGTGAATTACATGTGTGTGTGCATTGTGTGTGTGCGTGAAGGAGGAGAGGGAATGAGAGAGAGAGAGAGAGAGAGAGAGAGAGAGAGAGAGACTCCCTGCTGCAGCTCTGAGGTTCACCAATGGGGAGATTTGCATATACCACCTTTTCTGCTCACCATGAAGGTAGCCACATTTTGACGTTGGGGAGCATGTCATCTAAAAACGCAGACGTTTTATCCTCTGAAATAAAATGACTAAAATACACTTATCTAAAAATACCAACATTTAAACCAGACGAATAAATAGCTAAAAACAGCTATCTAGATTGGCTCAATAACGGTCTGTCTAAATGGGTAACTACCTTCATCAGTGAATGCCCCACATGAAATAAAACAACCCCCAAATAAATGTGACGCTCGACCACATAAGCAGTCGCATTGCACCAGAGGTCGATTTTTAGTTATTGACAAGTTATTAATCTGCTATAAAAAGGCTATCCAATACAAAGAACAGATTGAAAATCGGACATTTCTGTGCAAAGTTATTACAATCTGAAATGGTAGACTGCAGGATGTGACAAAATGAGAAACGGGCAGGTTTATTTTCGTAAGAGGTTGTCAGAATGAGGGCTTGGGTATTTTCAAAACGCATTTAAAAGCAAAAGGAATAAACATTATGCCTTGATGTGTCATTACAACGTAAAAACCCAGATAGTTTAATAATCGATCAAAATTGACAACTTGTCCCCACCTGCCTTTAATGGCTCCTAGCGCAAAATTGGGTAATGTGCTAAGTGTCTCATTTCGTGGTGGAGCGTCACAAATGCATAATATCGCCCAGCTGGTGACCAAACTATGCCAGACCCATACACAGCACCCAAAACATCTTCAGCTAAACCAAAGTGCCTGCATTAAGTATACGGCCATAGGAAAAATAACTGACCAGTGATGATAATTATCCAGATGTCTCTAACCAATTTAAATCATCATCGTAAAACTGGGCACAACTTTAAAGCCAATGTAACCACAGAAAATGCAACATGAGGGATTTAACACCACACACTGGTAAAACTTCACTGACTTCAGCTGACAGAAATCTCTCCTCACCCCTCACCCTTACACATACCTGGGCACTGGGTGTTTTTGAAGCGCTGCCATATAAGGATGCAGTCCCCTTTTTTTTAAAAAAGACTGGGGATCACAATACAGGTAAAATACCACAAATCCTCTGTCACTAAAGGTGTAAATCCAAAGGAACAATGGGTTTAGTAATAGGCACCCATTGGAAGACTATGGAGATGCCCTCTAGTCTAGAGCCAAAGCCTGGGCATGTATACATGGAGGGCAAGCTGTTGACCCATGCAGCAGACCCCCCCCCCCCCCCCTCCACCTCAAACTGGAATGATCTGTTGGAAAGGCAATTGCCCATATGAATGATTACAGTACCATGCAGGAGCCACCAGAACGTTGTTATATACAGCCCCGAGCCGCCTGGGGGCTCCAACTTTACAATTTTTCCTGGAGGATGGTGTCTAGACACACCTGTGTACATGCTGGGGTTGTTTTTTTTTTATTATATGATTTTGTCATTGGCTCCTACCAAATGGCCTGCTCTTCTAAAAGGTGAAATGTGGGCGCCCAAGATGTTATGTGTGCATTCACACACTGCCTCCTTTATTGTCTCATCCAATGACTGACAATGGGTTCACATAAAAACAAAAACACACACTGGTAAAGATGAAGTCTGTCTGTCCTTTGGCACTAGATCTAAACAGTATATATATATATATATATATATATATATATATATATATATATATATATATATATATGAATATGACGCTCCACCACGAGTCGCTTTGCACCAGAGGTCAATTTTAAGTTATTGACAAGTTATTAATACGCAATAAAAAGGCTATCTAATAAAAAAAAACATTGAAAATCTGACAATTCTGAGCAGTTATTACAAATTGAAATGATAGACTGCAGGATGGGACAAAACGAGAAACGAGCAAGTTTATTTTCATCAAAGTTGTCAGAATGAGGGCTTGGGTATTTTCAAAACACATTTAAAAGCAAAAGAAATAAATATTATGCCTTAATATTTCATAACAAGGTAGAATAACGGATGTAGTTTGATACTCAAAATTGACAACTTGACCCCCACCTGCCTTTAATGGCTCCTGGCGCAAAATTGGGTGATATGCTAAGCGACTCATTTGCGGTGGAGCATCACACACACACACACACACACACACACACACACACACACACACAATTATATTATATTTCTCCACATCACTATAAAGGTGACCACAGGCACACGGATACATGCCAGGAAGTGGAGCCAGGAATCTCTGCTCGGTGGTCACTTCCCAATCCAAACCAGTAGAGATCATAGCAACAGGTATTCTTTTATATCCAACATAATAAAATAAGCACAGTGCTTTTACACATCCAGTCCCTGCGTGTATGCAGTTTTGTAGATTTAATATCCTACTCTTTCAAAAAGCGAAACGGGTTTTAATGTGTGTGCAAGGCCTTCTGCCTGCAATTTCAGTGTATAGTATCATGGAAGGACTTTTCAGGAGAGTAGAGTCTGCACTTGTGTTAACTCCAGGGGAAAAATCCTCTTAAACAGGAATTGAACTGGTGATGTCACTATCCAGCGCAATGTTCTAACCATTGGGCTATCCGCTCCCTTCAGTCACAATCGGATCACTTTGGTTGTCCTTTCCCAATCCAAACCAGCAGAGTACATAAAACAGGTATTCAGTCACAGCCAGGGCATCAAAGATAACGCCCACTGTCACTCCATCCACAGTAAGGCGACTAATGTCTGGTCACACAATACAAAACAATACACCACCACCACAAAGACCAACACAGCTATGAACTCGACTAAAAAGTTACCACTAGGGAAACAGCAGGATATATAACAGAGATCTAAACCCCACCTGAAGGCCATCTAAAGTCACCAGCAGGTAGGACATCAGGCAAACTGCCACACAAAACAAAGACTGCACTACTGCCAGTCCAAACTATCCACTCCTCAAAAGAGGTATAAACAACAATATAACCAAGACAATAAACTGGCACCACTCTTGAAGCAGCCACTGGAAGGAACAAGCTACAGTTGTCAACTCCTCCTAGGAAGAGCCCCCACAGTGCAAACAGCACAAATGCCACAGATACATAGAGCCCAACATCACCTGAAGACTTAACACAGGTAACCGCAGGTAAGAAGTCAGACCAACCCACAGCAAACAACCAGAGAAGACTGCAACTGGCATGACCACAGCCACCTCACTGGAACCAGACTGACAAACAAAACTTCACAAAGAAAACTTCCCTCTGATAAACAACCCTAAAATAAAACCAACTTAAAAAAGATATACCCAGCTAACAAACAAAACTCTTCACTTCACAAAGAAAACTTCCCTCTCATAAACAACCCCAAAATAACACCAGCTTAAAAAATATGTACCCAGGCACCAACCTTACCCTAAAACAAAAGAAATTGCCTAATAAACTAAGAATGACCTCTTACAAAATATCCAGTCAGCAAGCTTGATCTGAGTCTGGTGGAGGAGATTTTTCTCCTAAAGTTAACATCAGTGCTGTCTCCACTCTTCCCAAAAGTCCTTCGGATGAGACTTTAAACCAAGGCCCGTGCGTGAACCCACGCAGAACATCTTGGGCACACGTTAAATCCTGTTCCGCTTTTCGTAAGAGTAGGCCATCATGTGCGGTGGGAACAGATGACATTTACAAACCTGCATACACACCGGGAGTGGATGTAAAAAAGCAAAAGAGTGCTTTTTCCATTATCTTCAAAATAAAAGAATAAATTCCTCTCTCTCTTTCAAAACAAAGGATCCCTTCTCTTCCTCCTCCATGGCTGTCACAAAGCCATGTGAAATACTCCATGGCAACCACCCTCCCATCCATTTCACAATTGAAAGATTTATTATCTCACAAATGGAGAAATTCATGTGGGTTACAGGCAAAAAAAAAAGTAAATAGGGAAAACATTTATCACAGAGTAATAACACAGCACAGTACACAAGCTATATATACATTTAAAAAAGATCAACACAAACATTTATCACACAAAGCAATAAGATTCAATCATTAAAAACAGATACATACACAGACCATGATTCACATTCCTGTATCCCTGTGAATCATGGACCCTGACTGCAGATTTGGAGAGAAGAGTACAGGCAGTAGAGATGAGATGCTTCCGGAGACTCCTTGGCATCTCCTACAGAGACTACATGAGCAACGAAGTGCATAACATAATCCAGCAAACCATTGGTCCCTACGAAAATCTTCTATCAATCATAAAGAAGTGTAGGCCTGAACTTAAATGGTAGGGCATGTCACAAGATCAAAAAGACTAGCAAAACCCATACTGCAAGGCACTGTCCAAGGAGGAAGAAAAAGAGACGGGCCAAAGAAGAGATGGGAGGACAACATCAGCGAATGGACAGGCCTAGAACTCAACAAAACCCTGAGAAAGGCAAAACAGAGAGAGGAATGGAGGGAACTGGTTGTCAAGTCTTCATGGGTGCCCCCACGGTTGCCAGACTAAGGGATAGATAGATAGATACATAGATACATAGATACATAGATACATAGATAGATGGAGAGATAGATACAAACACACAGACACACAGACACACACATTGGCAAACACACATGTCCCCCCCACACAAACACACACACTGCAGGCATAATTCTATACCAATGCACAAATGATTACAACATGTCATACAATAAGAGCACTATCAAATTATTAAGAAGTACATATACTTTTTTCTAATGTAGACAAATTTGAAACAATTCACACACACACATTGCTTTTAGTAAAAGAAACCTACCTCAACTTTGCTAAAGGCATCCCATACATCATATCATGCCGATAAAGTACAAAATCAAACTCTGCCACTCATCTCGACTCATCTCAGGTGTTATGAGATCTACCCCCAACAGAACTATGGAACAGCTGACTGGCATCCAACCGCTCAATACTCGGCGTGACACCAAGACTCTAGTGCAGGCAAAGAAATACAAGTGTCTTCTGGAACATCCAATGCACCATAGAATGGAGAAGCCAACAAGAAACAGGATAAAGTGGGGCAGTTTCATCCACCATAGCCCTGTACTCAGACGACAGCAACTGAACAGTCTACCTGCCCATTCTGTTCCATGGGACCCAGCTACTCTACCAAGGCCATGGGAAGCCAACCACAGGGAGCCTGAGATCCAAACCACTATCCAGTATGCGGCTTCAAAAGGAACTCAGAGCAACACCAGTAAGAAGGCACTCACCCTGGCCATGGTAGAAGATTTCTATCCAGAACAGGCCTGGATCCATGTCTACACAGACAGATCAGCTACAGATGCTGTCTCCAATGGAGGAGCAGGAGTGCTGATCAAGTTCCCATCTGGAGAAGGAGAAACAGCAAACATCCCAACAGGGACACACTGCACCAACTACTGTGCAGAAACCGGATGAAAAAACCGGGGACCGGATGAAAAAAAGCACATGATTGCTTATTCTGTTATCCTCGATATAAAAGAATAAAAGAATAAATAAATAAATAAAACCCAAGCCCTGAAACAAGCTGCCACCATGGTCAGACACTCCAAAGATGAATGTCAGCAAGTAGTTTTTTTCACTGATGCCCTGTCAGTCCTACAAGTTATGTCGCAGACAAAGAAACAGAACTCCAACAGGAACTACAGCCTCTTACACAAAACAAACGTGTAATACTGCAATGGATTCCTGCCCACTGTGGCATACCTGGCAATGAACAAGCTGATGAACTTGTAAAACAGGGGCACAGAAAGAACAGTGTGAAACCAGCCTCACTCATTCACTCACTCAGTCAGTCCCATGTCCCAAAGGACGTAGGGGGGACATGAGAGAAGCAGCCTCACCTTCCATGAAAAGAAGACAATCATCAAATCTATGGCCCCACCTAGAATAGAGAAGGATGACTACCACCACCTCAAAAGAGAAGATCAAACCACAATTCTAAGACTCTGCACTGGGCACAACAGGCTAAATCACCATATGTCCACAAAACTGAAACTAGCTCCTTCTCCCCTGCATGCCTGTGGTAAAGAAAACCAGACAGGCGAGCACATCCTTCAAAGGTGTACGCTATCCAGCGACCAGAGGAAGAAAGTGTGGCCGACAGAGATAACCCCAAAGACCAAGCTGTACGGCTCACGAGAGGAGCTGGAAAGGATATGCCATTATTTTTTCCCAGACACATCTGACAGTGTAAAGCCAAGAGAGAAGAAGAAGAAGAAGATCATATTATGCACAGTTTCTCTCTCTCTCTCTCTCTTCTCTCTCTCCTCTCTTCTCTCTCTCTCTCTCTCTCCTCTCTCTCTCTCTCTCTCTCCTCTCTTCTCTCTCTCTCTTCTTCTCTCTCTCTCTCTTCTCTCTCTCCTCTCTCTCTCTTCTCTCTCTCTCTCTCTCTCTCTCTCTCTCTCTTTTCTCTCTCTCTCTCTCTCTCTCTCTCTCTCTCTCTCTCTCTCTCTCTCTCTCTCTCTCTCTCTCTCTCTCTCTCTCTCTCTCTCTTCTCTCTCTCTCTCTCTCTCCCTCCTTCTCTCTCTCTCTCCTCCTCTCTCTCTCTCTCTCTCTTGCCCCTCCTCTCCCCCCCTCCTGCCCCATCTCCTCTCCTGGCTGTCCTAATGCATGGCAAACACCACTGTGATCCTATTGGGTGGTCAGCAGTAAGACACCCTCTGGAGGAAGTGAGAGGTGTGGGTTTGATCCTGTTCTGAACAATAATTTTCCCCATCCAATAAGACTAAGAAAGGTGGTCTGGGTGCCAGTCTTTCAGTGAGATGGTAAACCAAGGATCAGTGCACAACACACCTTTACCATACAAAAAATCCAACCAGGCCACAAGAGAGTTTACCAGGCAAAGTGCTCCAGAAAAAAGCCACTCTCACAGGGAACAAAGACATGCAGACAGGAACAGTGAAGCCTCCATACTGGGTGGCGCTGCTCTTGTAACAACACTCTCTCCCCAGGGAGAGCAGCCCTCATTTTACAGACATCTGCTGTGACTGAAAGTGCTAGACATCTATAGATTAAGGTAGAGTAGACAATAGAATATCTCCTCCCTCCCTTCATGTGAAAGAGAATAAAACAGACAATTGTCGTCACTGCTGGTTTTACACAGATTTGGATTCCAAACATGTCCCCAAGCAGTTTCAATTGCTTTTTTGACAGACCAAAGTCAAACATTGCTTACATGAAGCATTAATTCATAAGTGGTAGGCTGTAGTAAATACAGAAGAGATTTATGCAAGTTATATAATGCTTAAAACAAAATTTTGTGTTGGAAAGTATTTGCTCTTATTGCCATCCAATATTTCTGTTCGATTTGCCCAATTTCACACAAATAATAACAATCTGCCTAATTATTAATATCCTACCTTTTGAGAGAATTCAACAAAATGTAAGATACTGTACAAAATGCAATAGTGGTGATATTGGTGACGAATTTTATTACATTTATATTTGTCTGATGTTTCTCATAAAAAAATGTTTATCAATCCAATCCAATTATGCTGTTTATAGCCCCATCGAAAATGTTTATGAAAATATTATGTGGAACATCCAAACACTTTGCAGTATGAAGGACTCTTTTCTTCATCAAATAAGAAGTCTCTACTCAATGTTCTTAAAATGATAAATATTATAAGAAATAATATGTAAGCTTTGTTCAAAGAGTCTGGTATATGTAAACAGGCAATTTAACTCAATGGTCAGAGCAGCTGCTTTCCCCCAGCCAAATTGAAGCATTATTGAGAGTGGTTACCAATTGGGTGGTGTTTGTGTGCCTTGGCTTCAGTACAGTCCCCCAGTTCACCCAGCTGTAAATGGGCACCTGCCTCTTTAGGGTCAGGGAAGTTAAAACAGCGAGGGAGAGGGGATGGATGGGCACCGCCTGTAGTATGCTGGCGCCTGGAGAAGCTGAGGTCTGTGACACCTTGCTCCCCTACGACCACCACCGGTAGATTATGGGACACCTTTGAGGAAAGAGAATTTACACTTCAATTGTAAATGGATAGACGCCTTATGACAAGAAAACTGACCACAAATATCATTCAGTGTGTAGGACCTAAGAAATAGAGATGTTTTTGTACACTAGAAAACTGACCACAAATATCATTCAGTGTGTAGGACCTAAGAAATAGAGAGATGTTTTTGTACACTAGAAAACTGACCATAAATATCAGTTAGGTGTGGGACAGACGAAATAGAGAGATGTTTTTGTACACTAGAAAACTGACCACAAATATCAGTCGGTATGTAGGACCTAAGAAATAGAGAGATGTTTCTGTACACTAGAAAACTGACCACAAATATCAGTCAGTGTGTAGGACCTAAGAAATAGAGAGATGTTTCTGTACACTAGAAAACTGACCACAAATATCAGTCAGTGTGTAGGACCTAAGAAATAGAGAGATGTTTCTGTACACTAGAAAACTGACCACAAATATCAGTCAGTGTGTAGGACCTAAGAAATAGAGAGATGTTTCTGTACACTAGAAAACTGACCACAAATATCAGTTAGCGTGTGGGACAGAAGAAACAGAGAGATGTTTCTGTACAAATGCATGAAGAACTGATCTGGGAAAACCCATTGCAGTCCTTGTTTTGTTATCTCCATGAATCAGGGGAAGGGAGACAGCTGACAGAGTGATGCTGCCAACAGACAACAGGTTCACTGAATGTTGCAGAGCTTGTAACCTTTTTTTGTTGCTCATATTCGTCAGTCAATCCTTCTTTCACCTTCATCTATCCCACAGTCTGGTAGACCATGGGGGCACCGCTGAAGATTTTGCAACCAGCTTCCTCCACTCCTTCCCCCGTGCAGTACCGGGAAGTTTGCTAAGCAAGCTGAGAATAGGACTGCTGTTCCCTGCCAGGCATGCCGTAAAAGGCGACTAAGGAGGGTCTCACTTGTCAGGTCAGGCTTGCCTGCTACCAGTAATCCATGCTAAACTGGTACTACCTGTCGTATGTGGGGGAAGCACACCCCAACAGAAAAAAGCCTGGTCCTCCAGGTTGGGGGCTGGCCCTCCAGGTTGGGGGTTGGGCACAGGGCCAACAACTCTGTTTCGTAAAAAACAGTATGTTACGGAAACAGCAAGAAAGAAAACTACTACTTCTGTGTGTGAGGGGCCTTCCAAGCCCAGTGAGGCTCGAATGAATGCTGGTGGCCAAAGCCGAGAGGACGTTGCCAGCAGGATAAGGATGGACCTGGACACCACCAAAACCAAGATCAGACTAGGATATTGGAATGTCAGAACAATGTATGAAACAGGCAAGCTGGCACAAGTAACATCAGAAATGAGACGATTCAAGCTTCATGTCCTAGGTGTGAGTGAGAGCAGATGGACTGGATCTGGGAGGATGAAAACCACCACTGGAGAAACCGTCCTCTACTCTGGGAGAGACGACAACATGCACCATGAGGGAGTTGCCATCATCCTCAAAAAGGTGTAGAGTGATGCCTGCTGGGAATGGAATCCAGTAAGCAACAGAATTATGAGTGCCAGATTGAAGGGCAGGCACATCAACATCTCCATCATTCAGTGCTATGCACCAACCAACGACGGTAGCAAAGAAGACAAAGAAAATTTCTACAGTCAGCTCCAGACAGAGACAGAAAAAAACCCACAGGGCGACCTTCTAGTCATCATGAGGGATCTGAACGCAAAGGTCGGAAATGACAACACCGACTATGAAAGAGTCATGGGGAAGCATAGTATGGGGAACAGGAGTGACAATGGAGAGAGACTGGTAGAGTTCTGTGCCATGAACAACCTGGTGATAGGAGGGACCCTCTTCACGCACCATGACATCCACAAGCTGACCTGGAACTCACCAAATGGAAGAGACAGGAACTAGATTGACCACTTGATGATCAACGGTGTATGGCGACGCTCCCTTCTGGACGTGAAGACCATGCGCAGTGCGGACGTCAGAAGTGACCATCACCTCGTGACAGCAACCATCCAGACAAAGTTGAAGAAGACAGAAGCCAGGCCAGCCACTGAGGCACGCTTTGACACCCAGCGACTGAGAAACAACACCATAAAGGCTGATTTTGTCTATGACCTAAGGAACAGATTTCAGACCTTACAAGACCTGACAGATCAACAGGATATAGACTCAGCATGGAAGCATATTGCCACGATATACACCGAGAGCAGCAAGTCGATGTTAGGCCACCAAAAGAAGAAGACAAATAAAGACTGGATCCAGCAGAAGACGTTAGATGTCATCGAGGAGAGAAGACAGATCAAGAAAAGAATGCTGCAGACAAAATCCCCACAACTGCAAGAGAGACAAGAAGAGATGTACAGAGAAGCTAACAAGAAAGTGAAGAGACTTGCATGCCGTGATAAGAGAGATGCCATAGACCAACTTGCAGCTGAAGCGGAGGAAGCGGCAGCAAAAGGGGAGCAGGGAAGAGTCTTCAGGATCACAAAGCAAGTGTGTGTCAAGTTCAAGGGGAGCACAGGGGACCCAGTCAAGGACAAACAGGGAAAACTGCTGACAACTGAGAAAGAACAAGAAAATAGATGGACCAAACACTTCAGGGAAGTTCTCAATCGACCATCTCCCAAAGAGACAACAGACATTCCAGAAGCTGTAGAAGACCTGAACATTGACACTGACCCTTGTCAAAAGAAGAAATAGTGGCTGCAATCAAGACACTCAAAAATGGCAAGTCGCCAGGCCAGGACAACCTTGATGCAGAACGTTCAAGGCCGATCCTGAGCTAGCAGTGACCATTCTTCAGCCACTGTTCACAGCCATATGGGAGGGGGAAAAATACCTGATGACTGGACCAAAGGGGTAATTGTCAAGATCCCCAAGAAAGGAGCCCTGAACAACTGCAACAACTGGAGAGGAATCACTCTTCTGTCAGTGCCAAGCAAGATACTGGCCAAGGTCATCATCAGAAGAATGTCAGATGCTGCAGACATGTCATTGAGAAAAGAACAAGCAGGGTTCAGAAAACAAAGAAGTTGTACTGATCAGATCTTTGCACTACGTACCATCATTGAACAGTGCACTGAGTGGCAAAGGCAACTATATGTGAATTTCGTTGATTTTGAAAAGGCCTTCGACAGCATTCACAGGGACAGCCTTTGGAACATCCTACGACACTATGGCATTCCATCCAAGCTGGTAAACCTGATTAAGAGCTTCTATAACAACTGCAGATGCTCAGTAGGCTTTAGTGACACACTCTTTGAAGTCAAGACAGGTGTAAGACAAGGATGTGTAATGTCAGCAGTTCTCTTCAATCTTGTCATTGATTGGATCATGAGGCAAACAACAGAAGACACTCCAAGAGGGATCAGATGGAACCTCTTCTCAACTCTTGATGACTTGGACTTTGCAGATGACCTGGCGCTACTATCCCACACACACCGGCATATACAGGACAAGACCAGCAGACTTCAAACCTTCGGACGGCAGGTGGGGCTACGAATCAGCACCAAGAAGACAGAGACAATGACACTAAATGTTAAAACACCAGCCCCTGTGAAAGTAAATGGAACAGACTTACGCTAGGCGGACAAATTCACGTATCTGGGCAGCATCATCAGACCTGAGGGCGGCACCAAAGAAGACATCCACAGCAGACTGGGAAAGGCCAGGAATGTGTTTAGGGAGATGAACAACATCTGGAGATCTCCACAGTACAGTGCCAACACCAAGCTGAAGTTGTACCAGAGCTATGTTGTGTCTACACTCCTGTATGGATCTGCATGTTGGAGGATGACGGAGACGGATCTTGCCAAACTTAGATCCTTCCACACCACCTGCCTCCGGAGAATCCTTCTAATCTTTTGGCCAGAAAAGATTTCCAATGAAGATCTACTGAGGAAATGCAACCAAACTGACATAGGCACCATCATTAGCAAACGAAGATGGAGATGGATTGGGCATATACTCCGGAGAGACACACAATCTATCGCAAGAACAGCACTGCACTGGACCCCAGACGGCAAGAGAAAGAGAGGAAGACCAAGAACAACATGGAGGAGGACAGTGGAATGTGAGATGGAAGCCATGCAACACTCTTGGAGTTCATTGACCAGGCTGGCCCAGGATAGGCAGGGGTGGAAAGTCTTTGTTGCTGCCCTACACACCACTGGGTGTAAAGGATGATGATGATGATGACAACCAAGAATATAAGACAAATAAAATCAATAAAGATGGTAATAATAATAATAATAACGATACAATGATAATGATTATACCCATTATCACTAAGAGCAAGACCACAACAATAACAAACGAACAAACAAACAAAAAAGCGGTGAAAAGGACAGGGTGGGGGGAAGCTCAAAGATGAAGGGAAAAACACAAATAGAAAAATGGTAATAAAGAACAATTATTCAAATAAACACCCTCCCCCCTACATATTACAGGGGACGGGATAGCTCAGTGGTTAGAGCACTCGCTTTCCCCCAGCCAAGGTTAAGCAGCATTGAGCGTGGTTACCAGTTGGATGGGTGACCGTTTGTGCGCCTTGGCTTCAGTACAGTTCCCCCAGTTCCCCCAGGTGTCAATGGGTACCTGCCCTCTTTAGGGTCAGGGAAGGTAAAGCAGCAAGGGAGAAGAGATGGGCGCCGGCCTCAACATGCTGGCCTCGAGAGAAGCTGAGGTCTCTGATGCCTCGCTCCCCTACGACCACACAGGTTATGGGACACCTTTACCTTTTACCTTTACACAATACATATAACAAAAGCCCAGAACCATCTAAATCAATGATCCAGAACAATAACAATTAGTACTATTAAACCCCATCACTATCTATCTATCTATCTATCTATCTATCTATCTATCTATCTATCATCTATCTATCTATCTATCTATCTATCTATCTATCTATCTATCTATCTATCTATCTATCTATCTATCTATCTATCTATCTATCTATCTATCTATTATTATTAATCCCTTAGTCTGGCAACCGCGAGGGAACGCCTGAAGACTTGACAACCAGTTCCCTCCATTCCTCTCTCTGTTCTGTATTTCTCAGGATTTTGTTGAGTTCTAGGCCTGTCCATTCGCTGATATTGTCCTCCCATCTCTTCCTTGGTTTGCCTCTTTTTCTCCCTACTTGGACAGTGCCTTCGGTATTGTTTTGGCAAGTCCTTTTGATCTTGTGACATACCAGTACCATTTAAGTTTACGCTTCTTTAGAATAGTTTAAAGGTTTTGGAAGGGCCCAGTTGTTAGCTGGATTCTGTTACGCACGTCTTCGTTGCTTATGTGGTCTCTGTAGGAGATACCAAGGAGTCTCCGGAAGCATTTCATGTCTGCCGCTTGTAATCTTCTCTTCAAATCTGCAGTCAGGGTTCTCAATTCACAGGCATACAGGGATATGGATATGACAAGGGAGCACAGTAGTCTGATCTTGAAGTTGAGTGAAGTATTTTTTATCTTTCCAGATGGTTTTCAGTTTTGACAGTGCTGCTATTGTCTGTGCAATCCTGCATACTACCTCTGGCTTGGACCCCTCGTCTGATACAACAGCTCCCAAGTACTTGAAGCTTTGAACTGTTTCCAGCTTCTGGTCGTTAACCCTGATATCAGTGCTGATGCCCTTGGCGTTATTGGTCATCAGTTTGGTCTTCTCTGCACTGATTCCCATGCTGTATGTTTTAGAGGCCTTGTTCAAGTGTTCTGTTAAGCTGGCAGGCTCCTGTTCTGATCCTGCTAGTCCGTCAATGTCATCTGCGAAGCGGAGATTTGTGATCGTTCTGCCACCAATGCTGACTGATCCTTTATGGTGTTCCAGTGCATCAGCCATGATTCTCTTAAAGAAGATGTTGAAAAGAGTGGGTGAGAGTAGACAGCCCTGCCTTACTCCAACTATTGTTCGAAACCACTCTCCAATGTTGCTGTTGTAGTACACTGCACTGGTGGCCTTATTGTACAGCTCTTTGATGACTGTGATCAGGTTTGCATTGATGCTGTACAAATTCATGGTTCCACACAAAGCTGCATGGCACACCCTGATACATTTTCGTATCAGAATTAACATTGGTATCGTTACATGTGTTGATATTACATAATGAACAATCGTTGCTGAATGGAAAGGGTTGGATTAATGCAACAAGTTTCAGCTGGGAGGGAGGGGTGGGTACCATGACTAGAAGACAATGCTACAAAGTGGAAGCTATTTTGTGAAGAATATTAGAGAAGAGTAGCATGGCCATTCCAGTTGGCAGCAGTGTCAGATTGTAGTAAGTGCTACGTATAAATGCGTGACTAATTTGAATACAAGCGCTTTGATTGTGTGCTCTACAAGATTCAGCACTATATAAATCCCATATATTATTATCATTATTATTATTATTATTATATTATTATTATTATTATTATTATTATTATAAAAGGAGAGGGAGAGAGGGAGAGAGAGAGAGAGAGAGAGAGAGAGAGAGAGAGAGAGAGAGAGAGAGAGAGAGAGAGAGAGAGAGAGAGAGAGAGAGAGAGAGAGAGAGAGAGAGAGAGAGAGCACATCATCCTCCCAAACCTCCACTTTGATGGTCATCACTGGGATGGCAAGTAGGCATTGTGACATCAACACATCCACTTTCTTTTAGCTGCTCTTTCTCCACCTGTTTAGGCACACATTCAATTCTCGCTTTCTGGGGAAGAAAATGGCTGTTGGCCTAGCTTGTGAGAAACCAAGAACCCCATTGGCCAGTGATGGTTTTCAAACACGTTTCAAGTCCCTCCCTGCCTTCAAGTTAAACCATGGTAGTCAGCATCACTTGTAGCTTTGTGCTGTGATTGCCATGGCTAGATAGATCTAACTCCCGGTGTCTTGAGATGACAACATCACTGCTAGCTTTGTGCTTTGGTTGCCATGGCCAGATAGATCTAACTCCCGGTGTCTTGAGATGACAACATCACTGCTAGCTTTGTGCTTTGGTTGCCATGGCCAGATAGATCTAACTCCCGGTGTCTTGAGATGACAACATCACTGCTAGCTTTGTGCTTTGGTTGCCATGGCCAGATAGATCTAACTCCCGGTGTCTTGAGATGACAACATCACTGCTAGCTTTGTGCTTTGGTTGCCATGGCCAGATAGATCTAACTCCCGGTGTCTTGAGATGACAACATCACTGCTAGCTTTGTGCTTTGGTTGCCATGGCCAGATAGATCTAACTCCCGGTGTCTTGAGATGACAACATCACTGCTAGCTTTGTGCTTTGGTTGCCATGGCCAGATAGATCTAACTCCCGGTGTCTTGAGATGACAACATCACTGCTAGCTTTGTGCTTTGGTTGCCATGGCCAGATAGATCTAACTCCCGGTGTCTTGAGATGACAACATCACTGCTAGCTTTGTGCTGTGATTGCCATGGCCAGATAGATCTAACTCCCGGTGTCTTGAGATGACAACATCACTGATAGCTTTGTGCTGTGATTGCCATGGCCAGACAGATCTAACTCCCGGTGTCTTGAGATAACATCACTGCTGGCACTGCTAGTGCTAGTGCTGCTGCAGGCACTGGCAGTGACGGTGCATTGTGGTATGTTTTGGAATGAAACAGCAGATAAATTGACTAAACAGGGTGTGAAGAGAAATACGACAGAAAGTACATTTAAACTTGATTTTTATGAAATTAATTCATTATTAGTTAATTATATGCATAAACTTTCCACTCGAAAATTCAGATTTGGGGTCTTGCCCAAGACACATTTAAAATATAATATTTAAGCTGCGTTTAAACTCCTGGAAAACCAAGTATTCCCAAAACGTGATATGTGCTTGTTCTCGCCCTTTATCTTGTGAACACAGTCTTTTCAATTGCCCTATCTTGACATCATTATACAAAAAGTATCATAGACCTGAAAAGGGAATCCTTGGGTTTACTCACTCGTAGACCAGAAATTGTTGATATTGCTAAAGTTATTTCTCAGTCTGCTATTAATGTTCTGTTATACGTTTTCTTTTGAATTTATTTGTTTTATTTGTTGGGTTTGTTTTAGCTACTTTTAATGCTTGTTTAAGTCTAATATCACCTAGAGTGAACAGACTTTAGATGAAAAACAAACAAGCAAACAGTGACGGTGCTTGGCAAGCTAGATCTACTTTCCATAGAAACAGATGAGGTAAACTTTTTTTTTTTAATCAGTCCCACTGCATCTTGTATGCCTATATTATGTCTTGATCTGTCTCTCATTTTTTCCAATATCTCTCTCTCAGTATGTGGCCCAAGACCACTTTGGCTCATTGATGTAAACTTTGATGACAGCCCACAAAAAGGCAGGTGTAGTATGGTTTTCAGTCACATTGATCTATTCTAATTCACTCACAGTAATCCTTAGCAGTCAATGGTGTATCCTAAAAAGGTAGGAAGTAAAGGTGTCCCATAACCTGTGTGGTGATAGGGGGAGCGAGGCATCAGAGACCTCAGCTTCTCTAGGGGCCAGCATATTGAGGGCCGCGCCCATCTCCTCTCCCTCGCTGATTTACCTTCCCCGTAAAGAGAGCAGGTACCCATTTACAGCTGGGTGAACTGGGGAACTGAACTGAATCCAAGGCGCAAATGGTCACCCATCCACTTGGTAACCACCCTCGATGCTGATGCTGCTTAACCTTGGCCGGAAAAACCAGTGCTCTGACCACTGAGCTATCGGGTCCCCATCTGATCATAGAAAGAACATTTCCCTGGCATTTTGATTTTCAGAGCAGTTAACTGAATACTACCATCTGTTCTGTCTAGATCTAAGATAGCAAAGACAGAGCTAAGAGTTTTAACTTTGAATGCAGAGACATGCAGCATGCACCCAACTTACTGATCAGCATTATTTTATGTTTATTATTATTATTATTATTATTATTATTATTAATTATTATTATTATTATTATTATTATTATTATTATTATTATTAAATATGTTATTTTGAGGATAATGGAAAAAGCACTCACGGGCTTTTTTTATTTTATTTTTTTTATCTAGTGCCCGTGTGTATGCAGTTATGAAAATGTTGTCATCTGTTGCCACCAGCACACAATGGCCTTTTCTTCTGAAAAGGGGAAAGGGTTTTAATGTGTGGGCAAGGTGTTCTGCATGCGTTTGTAGGGGCCTCAGTTTATAGTCTCATACGAAAGACTTTTGGGGGAAGTGGAGTGGGCGCTGATGTTAACTTCAGAGGGAAAATCCTCTTAAACCAGATTCGCCAGTTATGCTGTTCCCAAACTCAGTTCCATGTTGGATAGGCCTACCTCTATTTTTACCCAGTGAAAAAGCTTCCTGTTCATACTTTGGATTGTAAAATGTGCAGTGATGAGAGGCAAAGTTTGGAAAGAAAATAACTGACAGTACAATGCTGCAATCCTTAGCACCACACCTAAATCATGGCCAGTGCCGCCCCCCCCCCCCCCCCAATATGACGTCAGCTGTGGACTTTGCAACTTGAAGTCCCGACTAACTCTCACTCACTCTGTCCCATGTCCCAAAGGACGTAGGGGGGACATGAGAGAAGACGCAACAGAGATCTTTTTCCATGCTTCACGATCCTGTGTGGCTAGTAGGAGGTGTTGCAGGGGTTGGGCGGTCCAGTCTTTGATGTTGTCAACCCATGATTTCTTTTGGCGGCCTCTTCTTCTCTTGCCCTCGACTGTTCCTTGCAGGATGGTTTTTGCTAGGGTGTTGTGTCTTGTGGTGTGACCAAACCACATCAGCTTTCTCCTCTTTATGGTGGAGAGCAAAGGCTCTTGGGGGCCCACACGGTTTTTGATTTCTTCTTTCACATAGTTATTGGTCTTGTGTTCTTTGTATGATATTTTGAGGAGTCTTCTGTGGCTATTGTTCTCGAATGCTTGGATTATCCTCTCTAACTCTGCTGTCAGAGTCCATGATTCACAGCCGTATAGGAGGATAGATATCACGAGGGATTTGTAAAGGTGGTATTTGGTGCAGAAGCCGATGTTGTTGCTTCTGATGATCCTCTCGAGTCTGACTAGAGCAGATGTTGCTGTTGCAATGTGAGCTTTCACTTCAATGTTTGATGTGCCATCTTTTGTTGGGATAGAGCCTAAGTATTTGAATTGGCTCACCTCTTCCATATTTCTCCATTCATCTT
>CM060339.1:38330342-38340342 GCA_030674155.1 Stramonita haemastoma | reverse complement strand
AGGGGTAGACAAATGAACAATATGTATGTTAAAGGAAGTGTGTCGTAGTGTGGGAAAAAGAAAAAAAATATATACAGGGAATATTTTTTCCTCATTTCAACTTACAGAGTATACTTTTTCAGGTTACATCATTATGAAAACAAATCGGATAGCCAAACCTGGCAAATCATTCACACATGAAATGTATCAAGAGTACTGTTATGTGAGTGAATCATTAGTACATTTGAGGTGAGAGAAAATGACTTTCTTGAAAGTTTATTTACTTTGGGATGTATGTTGGCAGTGTGTTCTAGAGTAGGCTATCAGTGTGCAAAGCTTGATGTAACCTTCGCCATACCTCGTGGGTGTGATCACACCCAGACCAGACTCTTATAGTTTGGTCTGTAGCTCAGAAATGTTTAATGCTGCCGCCTTCAAATTTCGTGACTTTGTCAATAAACAATTGTTCTACAATCCACCAAACATTGTTTGTGTTTAAAGAAAAAAAACTGTCTTAATAAGTGGACAACAGTGAGTACAGCCTGGGTGTGTACACACCCATCATAGTCTGAAAGAGGCCATGTTCATTACAACATTAGAATGATGTCTGTCTTGTGGCCTCCCTACATCCTGGTTGCTAGGACACCTGTCCTTGTACTGAGAAATTTGGCTCCTTGCTTAGCTGTGGTGGTGCATGATAGTATGTTCAGAGATTGTGGCAATAAATGAAAATGTGTTGTGTGTGTGTGTGTGTGTGTGTGGTGTGTGTGTGTGTGTGTGTGTGTGTGTGTGTGTGTGTTGGTGCGTGTGTGCATGTGTAGTGCCTGCGTGAGGTGTGTTAATGTGTATGTGTACGAGTGCATGCAAGCATGTGTAGGTTCCTGTGCATGTGCATGTGTAGGTGGTGGCAGGTGGTGCTGTCCTGCATGTGTGTGTGCATAATTATTTTATGTGTAATACTATGTATTGTTGTGTGCAATGTACCAGCTATTGTTCCGAGAGACTTCCTACTTTAGGGCAGGCTACCTTCTTTGGGGTTGCAGTGTTGCCACAAGATCAACGCCACCCACACCAAAGATGTTAGTTTAGTGTGTGTGGATAGGCTAGAGCACTCTCATGCTGCCCTGGGCTCTGCTACTGCGCAAAGGTCAGAGTAGGCCAGGAGTCAGGCCGGCCTTTTATCATATCTTGATATTCGCCTTTTTCTTGGGGGTGCTATGCCTGAAATGTAGGAGATAAGGTTCTGCCAAAAATGAATTCTTTGACACACTTTGACTTGATGTGTTTCATTGATGATATAGTTTTCAAGAAGGATCTCGAGTGGGTGTTGTCGGACTTTATTGACAGGTCTGTTTTGATGTTGATGTGCCCAGTAAGATATTTCTCTCTCTGTCTCTGTCTTGTCTCTGTCTCTGTCTCTCTCTCTCAACAGGACCAGAACAAGGGTCAGTGCTAGTCATCAGTTTAATAAATCCATTCTCAGCCCAGGACAGGACAGCACGTAGGTCACTGCACTGCACTGCGCTGCACTACAAGGATCTGTCTGTCCCAAAGGACAGACGCTGACCATGGCAGTGGTGATCCAGCTGTCCCTGTCTGGGCCCGGTGGTCAGAGTTCCTGGGGTCATCCTGTCTTGTCTGCAGCTTCTTTCTTCTCAGTCCAGCCGTTTGTTTGATCCAAGCGCTGAAGAAGGCCACCTCAGCGTAGACACCAGGGTAGTTTTTCAGCCCACAGCCTCTGCCGTAGGAAACCACCCCCACCTCTTTGGTAGATCCGCCACACTGGCACACCAGAGGACCTCCGGAGTCTCCCTGCACAGACACACACCAGGTACAGTGACGTCAGCATGATATTCTTGTCAACACCAGGGGAGAGAGAGAGAGGCAAGGCAGGGCAAGGCAAGGCAAGAAGGCAAGGCAAGAAGGCAAGGCAAGAAATGGCAAGGCAAGGCAAGGCAGGCAAGGCAAGGCAAGAAGGCAAGGCAAGAAAAGGCAAGGCAAGGCAAGGCAAGGCAAGGCAAGAAGAAGGCAAGGCAAAGGCAAGGCAAGCAAGGAAGGCAAAGCAAGGCAGAAAGGCAAGGCAAGGCAAGCAAGCAAAGCAAAGCAAGGCAAGAAAAGGCAAGGCAAATTCTTTTATTCGAGGATAATAGATAAGCACTCATGTGCTTTTTTACATCCAGTCCCTGCCTTTACAGGAATAACATGAAATAAAAAGATACTATACAACAAAACTATGTGCAGTACCAAACAACATAAAAGAAATAAGGACACTATGTATAATAAGAAAATAAAAATTCACTCGTTCAGAAGACCAAAATCAGAAGTCACAATAAAATGATTTTGATTATTAAAGAAAAAAAGCACTAATAGATAAAGAGCAAACAAGAGAAGATAATGAATAAACAACTGAAAACATCAATCCACCACCACCTGTCAAAAGTTATACAAGTCATATAAATCATACATCTAATTTTGGATAAAAGGGGAAAAATGTTTTGAGAGAGAGAGAGAGAGAGAGAGAGAGAGAGAGAGAGAGAGAGAGAGAGAGAGAGAGAGAGAGAGAGAGAGGAGAGATAAAAAATTAAGCAAGCTGACCTGACAGGAGTCCACGCCTTCAGCCCCAACACAGATCTGGTCCTTCCCATACTGACTGTACACAGCAGAACACTTGGAATCAGACTGGACAGGTACGTCCACCTTACGGGGCACTACACTGCTACTTCCACCTGTGACCATAGCCTTCAGGTACACACACATACTGACCAGCAGGTTCTGGTGGCAATGAAGGTAGGATGTGTAGAATATAATCATACACACACATACACTGTGGGAATGAAAGTAGGATGTGTACAATATAATCATACACACATGCATAACTGGTGGGAATGAAAGTAGGATGTGTAAAATATACACACACACACACACACACACACACACACACACACACACACACACACACACACACACACACACACACACACACACTGGTGGAAATGAAATTAGGATATGTAAAGTATATAACACACATACTACACTGGTGGGAATGAAAGAAGGATATATGAAATACATCACACACATACATACACTGGTGGGAATAACAGAAGGATATATGAAAACATCACACACATACATACCCACCTGTGGTATAGTATAATCATCCTGGTGCCTCATGGGAAAACAATTTTCATCAAACTGAAGTTGTGTTACATTTACAGGAATAAAGTACTGATTCGAATGTTGCTACCCCAAAACAGGAATATAATAGTTAAAGTAAGGGGAATGGCAATTAAGTTGTAAAATAACCAGACATACATAAGGAAATCTTCCTCAAATAGTTGTTGCTTTTGTTTGTGGGTTCCAAAGAAACAATAAAACTAATTTTATTTTCTGATTAAAATCTCCCATGAACAGGAAGGGGATGGCATAGTTCAGTGGTCAGAGCACTTGCTTTCCTCCAGCAAAGGTTAAGCAGCATTGAGTGTGGTTACAATTTGGATGAGTGACTGTTTGTGCTCGTTGGCTTCAGTACGGTTCCCCCAGTTCACCCAGCTGTAAATGGGTACCTGCACTCTTTAGGGTCAGGGAAAGTAAAGCAGCAAGGGAGAGGAGATGGGCGCCGCCCTCAGCATGCTGGCCCCTAGAGAAGCTGAGGTCTCTGATGCCTCGCTCCCCTACGACCACACAACTTATGGGACACTTTACCTTAGCCTTTTTAATGAACAATATACTGTGCTGCATTATGCCTTTAATGTCCAGCACTAGGATTACAATACACTGTGCTGCATTATGCCTTTAATGTCCAGCACTAGGATTACAATATACTGTGCTGCATTATGCCTTTAATGTCCAGCACTAGGATTACAATATACTGTGCTGCATTATGCCTTTAATGTCCAGCACTAGGATTACAATATACTGTGCTGCATTATGCCTTTAATGTCCAGCACTAGGATTACAATACACTGTGCTGCATTATGCCTTTAATGTCCAGCACTAGGATTACAATACACTGTGCTGCATTATGCCTTTAATGTCCAGCACTAGGATTACAATACACTGTGCTGCATTATGCCTTTAATGTCCAGCACTAGGATTACAATACACTGTGCTGCATTATGCCTTTAATGTCCAGCACTAGGATTACAATACACTGTGCTGCATGATGCCTTTAATGTCCAGCACTAGGATTACAGAATAGTAAGGGGTGGGATAGCCTAGTGGTTAGAGCATTGTGTTTGCAGTTTGATGGTCCATGATCAAGCTCATGTTCGAGCCACCATCAAGGCACCTGTTGCAGGGATTACTCCATGGAGTTACCATCGATACTGACTCCAGGCCCTCGAAAGTCTTCTGGGTGAGCCTCAAACCAAGGCGTCATAATTACGTGAATGCACCCGAACAATATAACACCCATGTTATACCTGTTCAGCCTTTTAGAAGAATGGGCTTTTTGTGACAGTAGAATAAACAACAAAAGATATATTGTAAAAAGACAACAACTGCATGCACGCTGGAGTCATGTTAAGACATCATCCCCAGAGTCAGAATGCGGCTACCTTGATGTGGCCAAAAGCAGCTGCATACACACAAATCTCACCATTTGTGAATCTTGGAGCTCTAGCAGAGAAACAAAAGAACACTACAACAGCTTATGGACAAGCACCACCTTATGCATAAGCATGAACACACATGGGTGCACACATTATGTACACTTATTGATAATAATAACGCATAAACTTTATATACTGCTCAATATTGTAAAGCAAACAAAACCAAAATCACTTCAGTTCAAATCATTTACCTGAATGCATCTACCAACAAACAATCGGATTAAGAGATATCAAATCTACCAAATCTACACACACACACACACACACACACACACACACACACACACACCACACACACACACACACACACACACACACACACACACACACACAGATGACAGAGCATCTCACTTTCAGTGGTACCCCAGCCAGTCACAGTGCACGTGTCCCCAGTTTGAGGACATTTGCTATCAGTGTTCAGTGCTACGGCCTTGACATTGCCTCCCAGGGTCAAAGGACTTGACAGCGTCAGCACTGCTACATCATTGGGCTGTGATGAGGCTGAAAAATAGATAGATAGATAGATAGAAAGATATTTAGATAGATAAACCAGAAGAGGAACACGTGCAGGCATATGTCATCCCCTGCTGTGTGCTGGGCCTGCATGTGTCTCCCCCCTCACCTCTGACGTCACTTCCACTTCTGAGACTATGGCAACCACCACCCACGACACTGCCTCAACTCCCTGTGATATGCTTCCTTTGGCTGCTGATTTCTGTGACTCTGACAATGTTTTCACTGATTGTAATGTGTCTCTTGCTGTATGTGACTCCGGCAATGATTTCCCTGCTTGTAATGTGTTTCATAACGCTGCCTAGGACGGTCCCAAGCCCGGCTGAAAAAGGAGGAGGGTTTGGCGTAGGGTTAGCTACCCCACCCTGTGAAAAAAACTCTAGCTACAGAAACGCCAAATAGCAATTTAACAGACATCGCGGACCTGGGGAGGGATGGACCTCCAGCTGGAAGGTGTATGAAGTCGGGCGGTGAAAGCCAGAATCATCTGGAAGCCGTCAGACCGAAGACCATCATCTCCACCAGGACCACCACATCCATCGGTACAGGGAACGTCAGGACCATGTACGAGACGGGGAAGACAGCGCAAGTAGCTGCAGAGATGAGGAAATTCAACCTCACCATCCTAGGAATCAGCGAAGCAAGATGGACTGGTTCCGGGCAGAAGCGACTGACTTCCGGGGAGCTGCTGCTGTTCTCGGGGCACGAGCAGGAAGATGCTGCACACACCCAGGGAGTCGCCCTGATGCTTTCCAAGCCAGCACAGGGAGCGCTCATCGGGTGGGAGGCGCACGGACCAAGGATCATGACAGCCTCTTTCCGTACAAAGAAGAAGAGGATCAACATGGACATTATCCAGTGCTACGCCCCAACGAACGACAGCAAGGAGGAGAAGGACGACTTTTATAACAGATTGCAGACCATCATACAAGACAGACCAAAGAGAAACATCATCATCGTAATGGGCGACTTCAATGCCAAGATAGGTAGTGACAACCAGGGATACGAGGAGATCATGGGGCGGCATGGGCTAGGCGAGATGAACGACAACGGGGAGAGGTTCGCAGACCTGTGTGCCACAAGCAACCTGGTCATCGGAGGAAGTGTTTTCCCGCACAGAAGGATACACAAGGCAACTTGGGTGTCGCCAGACCTGTCAACGGAGAACCAGATCGACCACATCTGCATCGTGAAGAAGTTTCGCCGCTCCCTGCAGGATGTACGCGTCAAGCGAGGAGCAGACGTCGCTTCGGATCACCATCTACTTGTTGCCCGATTGAAGCAGAAGCTGAAGAGAAATTGGACGGGGGGATCCAGTCAACGCCAGCGTTACAACACCACGGCGCTGAAGGACAACAGGAAGCAAGAAGAGTTCAAGGTCACTCTATCCAACAAGTTCCACGTCCTAGGAGAGCTGCTTGAAGAGGAGATGATAGAAGAGAGGTGGCAGAGAGTGAGAGAGACAGTGACCTCAACATGTCAGGAAGTACTGGGCCCCAAATCATTCACACACAAGGAATGGATTTCAGCAGCTACCCTAGAGAAAATAGAAGAAAGAAGAGAAAAGAAATTAGCCGTCAACAGCAGCAGGACACGATCAGCAAAAACACAAGCCCAAGAGGAATACACAGAAGCAAATAGGGTTGTAAAGCGAAGCATTAAAGCAGATAAGAAAAACTACTTGGAGACATTGGCAAAAGAAGCAGAAGATGCAGCTCACCAGAACAGCACCAAGGACCTGTACTTCATCATCAAGAAGTTATCAGGGAAATTTGCCAAGCCAGAGAGACCAGTTAAAGACAAGAACGGAGGAGTAATAGCTGATGACGAAGGACAGAAGAACAGGTGGATTGAGCACTTCCAGGAGTTACTCAACAGACCAGCACCTACAAACCCACCAGAGATACCGACAGCTGCAAGCGACCTCCCGATCAAGTGTAGTGCTCCCACAAAGGAAGAGATCCGCAGCGCCATCAAGCAATTGAGGAACGGTAAGTCTGCAGGGCCTGACAGCATCCCAGCAGAAGCCCTGAAAGCCGACGTCGAGACCAGTGTGGAGCTCCTCTACCCGCTCTTCGGCAAGATCTGGGAGGAAGAAGAAATACCAACAGAATGGAAAGAGGGTTACCTCATCAAACTCCCCAAGAAAGGCGACCTCAGTTCATGCTCCAACTACAGAGGGATAACGCTGTTGTCCATCCCAGGAAAGGTGTTTAATCGCATCCTGCTGAACCGGATGAAGGACACAGTAGACCCGCATCTCCGTGACCAACAAGCTGGCTTCCGAAAGGAAAGATCATGCACGGATCAGATTGCAACACTGCGCATCATCCTGGAACAGTCCCTGGAATGGAATTCGCCACTATACATCAACTTCATAGACTATGAGAAGGCTTTTGACAGCGTTGACAGACAGACCCTCTGGAGGCTACTGAGACACTATGGAGTGCCAGAGAAAATCACCAACATCATCAGGAAATCATATGAAGGAATGACCTGCAGAATAGTTCATGGCAGACAGCTCACCGACGCCTTTGAAGTAGATACCGGAGTAAGGCAAGGATGCTTACTATCTCCTTTCCTGTTCCTGCTGGCTATCGACTGGGTCATGAAAACCTCAACGGACCAGAAACGTAATGGCATCCAATGGACACCTTGGAAACAGCTAGACGACCTTGACTTTGCGGATGACCTGGCCCTTCTCTCCCACACCCAGCAACAGATGCAGGAAAAGACCAACATCGTTGTGGAGAACTCAGCTAAACTGGGCCTCAACATCAACAGAGGAAAGAGCAAGGTACTCAAGACAAATGCAGCCAATGCAACACCCATCACAGTCAAAGGAGAAGCGCTGGAAGAGGTGGAAAGCTTCACATACCTCGGCAGCATCGTGGACACACAGGGAGGAACAGACACAGACGTCAGAACCCGCATCGGTAAAGCAAGGGCAGCCTTCAAGCAGCTCAGAAATGTCTGGGGATCAAGCGACATCAGCATCGCCACCAAGACCAGGCTCTTCAACACCATCATCAAACCAATACTAATGTATGGAGCAGAGACCTGGAGAAACACCGTCACCACCATGAAGAAAATCCAGGTCTTCATCAACACCTGCCTCAGGAAGATCCTCAAGATACGCTGGCCAGACAAGATCAGTAATGAAGAATTATGGCAAAGAACCAGACAACAGCCTGTTGAGAAAGAAATCCTACAGAGACGTTGGCGATGGATAGGACACACCCTACGGAAACCTGTATCCAGCATCACAAGACAAGCTCTCACATGGAATCCACAAGGGAAAAGAAGAGAGGGCAGCCTAGAAATACCTGGCGCCGGGACCTGGATGCAGATGCGAAAAAGATGGGCAAGACGTGGGGACAACTGGAACGCCTAGCCCAGAGCCGAGATGCCTGGAGACAGCTAGTTGGCGGCCTATGCCCCAGAAGGGACCACAGGCAGACATGACATGACAATGTGTTTCATGCTGTGTGCAAAGATTCAAATCCCCAACCTGACCCAATTCCTTTACCACCCTCCACACCTACCTCAGCATCCAAATCTGTTCTTCCACTGTCTACTTCACCACTATGGCTTTCATCCACCTCCTCTGATTGTCTTCCCAACTCACCACTTTCAACTTCAACCTCTCGCCTCCTTCAAATCTTCTTAACATCTGTCTGTACAATGCACAATCTGTCTGCCCAGATGGTAAGGCCGAGCTTCTTTCTGATTTTATCTCTGAACAGAACACAGACTTAGCTTTTCTTACCGAAACAGGGTTAAAACTACAGGGCAACAACCGAAAATAAAACAGCTGACACCACCTGGCTATAAAACTCGTTCTTTCCCTAGACTCTCCCATGAGGTGGCATTGCCATCACCTACAAAGACACTCTGCACCCAGCTCTTTCTTTCTGTCACTCCCTCCCTTTCTCACCTGCATCCTTTGAAGTCTGTGAACTCAACCTCAGCTTACCTGGCCACTTTATCACTTTCTGCTGTCTGTATGGTCCGCCTCCTAGTCGTAAAAACAATCTGACATCTTCCCTTTTTCATGAAGAATTTCAGTCACTCCTGGATCATTACGGCCTCTCTCCCAAGAAACTTATCATTCTCGGTGACTTCAATTTCCACTTCAACAACCAGTCTTGTCAAGATGTCAAGTGTCTTTCTTTGTCCAACCACTCTCTTTCCCAGCTGGTCAACGAGCCAAACACAGGTCAGGTCACATCTTAGACTGGCTCATTACCGATCTTTCATTTAATCTCGTCACATCTGTGTCCATCACCAACCAACTGCTTTCCGATCATTCTGCCATTCTCTTCTCTCTCAACATCACTAGGCCTATCAAAAGGAAAAAGCGTGTCACGCGTTGCAATCTCAAGGCAATTGATATTCAAACCTTCTCTTCTCAAGCTGCCCAACGCTTATCTAAACCCCCTGAACATACTGACCCTTCTGAACATTACAACACTGTTTTAAGCCAACTGATCGATGAGCACGCACCTCCCACTGATGTTGTTCTGCCTGATAGGCCCTGTGCCCCATGGTATACTCATGACATACTGGTTGCAAAGCGCAAACGCCGACAACTTGAGCGAAAATGGCAAAAAACAAAAACTGAAATAAGCAAACAGCTCTTTCACAAACAAATCAACAAAGTCAAAACCTTAATCCACTCAGCGAAGACAAACTATTATTTTGCTCAAGTTCTGAATGCCACGTCCATGAAATCTCTTTTGTTCCCTCACCTCAACTCTCCTCGGATCTGCAAGGGCTAGCCCTCTGCCTACTGTCCATAGCCACTCTGAACTTCCTGCTGTATTCTCTTCATTCTTCTCTGACAAAGTCCGCAACATCCGCTCCAAACTGGATCAGACTTCTTTCCAACCTGCGCC
>CM060339.1:38295342-38320342 GCA_030674155.1 Stramonita haemastoma | reverse complement strand
AACACATTGTTGATTGAAAGGAGTGTATATTTTACCTAGGTCCTGTGTATTAACCGAGTCAGGGGGAAGAATCACTGGATCAATGAAAACGATTGATGTGGTGGTTAGATATTGTAGCTTCTTTTTTTTTTAATGTGTGTGCTGCGTTTTTTTCTTCAGCTTTTCTTCTGTTCTTTCCCGTTGGTTCTACTGTTATTATTGTTTTGTTGTTTCTTTGTGGTTATGGGTGATTTTTGTTGTTGTTTGTTTTGTTTTCTTTTATTTGGGAGGAAGGTGGTTGGCTACTTTTTGTTTTCGTACATTTTTTTTTTTTTTGTGGGGGGGGGGAAGGTGGTTGTTTGTTTCTTTGGATGGTTTTTTCACTTTCCAATGAGTGGCTTGATGTAAAACATATAAAAAAAGAAGGAAAGATGGAAGCATTAAAGTATATGTGCCCTTTTGGTCATGTATATGGAGGGAAGAGAAGGGGTGTCTTTGTTGACACCATGGGGGTAGCAAACCCAATCAAGGCCAAGTCAAAGGCATTTGTATCAATGCACTTTTTCTCTTTTTTCTCTCTCCTGGGCTGGAGTTCCAAGGTTCACTAATGGGGTGGGGGTGTGGGGTGCTATGGGACTGTTTTTGACCCAAAGTTAAGGTAGCGGCACCCCCACTTGGGGAGGTATCCATGTGGAAGAACAGAACAGATAGTATGATTATGCAACTGGATATAACATTAACTCTTTGCTGTGTGTTCTTTCCTTTTTTCAGTCAGTCTTTCCTACTTGTCATTTTTTCCTTTTTTCCTTTTTTTTTCTTTCTTTAAATAGATAATTATGTAGATCTTATTCTTATGAAGAGAATATAAACTGATGTCCAGTGTGCGAACACACGCAGAACGTCTTGCCCACGAAAAAGAGTTTCCGCTTTTTTTTAAAAGCAGGCCAATGTGTGGTGGTTGGGATGGACCACAACCCTTACTGCTTGCTCACAGGGACTGGGTGTAAAACATTACATGGGTGCTTATTCATTATCCTCAAAATAGAAATCTAAAAAGAAAAGATTTTGTTTCCAAATATATGGCTCCATGATAAAAGCAAATGTATTGCATATACAATCTACATTTGAAAAACAAAACTTTGACTGTCATGCACACACACACACACACACACACACACACACACACACACACACACACACACAACACACACACACACACACACACACACACACACACACACTCACCATCAACAACTTTGACACTAGATGTTTTAGTGTCTACCGATTATATCAGTGAAGGTGGATTTATGTTAGACCCGTTTAATGTAGGTGTTAATCTCAAATCATAAACTTTGTGTCACAAACCAGAAACACAAGCATTAGGACGAGGGTAGCTAGCCGGAATGGGGCAATGGTTAGGGCGTTACCTTAGGATATACTCCAACATTTTTTTTGGCACTTTTCTGGCTGTTTTCCTATTACTACTCTCTAATTCTTTTATTCCGAGGATAATGCAACAAGCACACGTGTGCTTTTTACATGCAATCCCCCTGTGTATGCAGATTTATAAATTTTGTCATCTGTTCTCATTGGCACACAATGGCCACACAATGTCCTTCTCTTCTAAAAAGCGGAATGGGTTTTAACGTGTGGGCAAGATTTTGTGTGTGTCTTCTCATATGGGATCTTTTTGATTTATTTTATACCCCTTTATATCACAGCAGGTTTTTCTGCATAAAGTTCAGACTGCTCTCCCCTCGGATAGCTCATCCACAAGTGCAGCGCCTACCCATTATTTTTTGTTCTTGTCTGCAACTGTATTTGTTTCCCTATTTTGCCTTCAGTGCCTGGACTTTATCACAGTTCTTGATTAAACCATTGATACTGGGGGCAACAGCAAAATGAGAGGCTGTATGATCAATGGCTTTGCCACTTATGGAATTCCACTTTACAGCTTGGTCTTCAGTAATTGACCATGACTCTCAGACAAGGAGGCTTGATTTGCATAGTCCTTGTGTGCTGCAGCCCTGGGGGCTTGTTGGCCTTTGGAGAACATCTCCAACGCTGACTTTTCTTATGCTCTCTTGGCCGTGAGAGTGGGGATGTACTGTGGGCAAGGCATCTCCACTGTAATCAAATTTCTGCCAAGTTTCCCAAACAGTAGCTGTTTCCTCTGCTGTTTTGGAGGTCATCGTCAGACATGAGGACAAACAGAGTGGCTTTTTTCTACAGATTTTGCCAGGGACAACCCTCTTGTTGCCATGGGTTCTTTTAAGTGCATTAAATAATGATATGTAACACATGGGATCTCGGTTTATCATATCATCTGAAAGACTAGCACCCAGACCACCAATCATGGTTTAATGGATGGGGGGAAGTTTGCAGCCCAAAAGGGAATCAAATCACCGCACACTCCGACTTGGATTTTCTAGTCAGGTGTGTTACCTCTATACTACAGATCCATCTCTTTGTATTCACACCACACATAGGCTATTAAGGCAGCCACAGAAATAAAAGAAACATGTTTTGTGAACGTCTAGCCTCTGACTCAAAACATATGTGGTTTTGCAAATTTTTTTTGTGGGTTTGATATTGTTTTCAGCAAACAAGATACACCCTCAGTCCTTTGTCGTCTGCTTTTCCTAGCCACAATAGTTATGCATGGGTAGGATCAACACAGCAAGAGCACAAGTATTCCTCATTGGATTCTTATTACCAGCATTTTCATGACCACCTGGTATTGTTCTATATCCCCCCCCCCCCCCCCACACACACAACCAAGTAGGTTACACAGGTGACTACCTAGCACTGCTCTACATCCTCAATTGCCCCCACAAAAATACCAAATACAGAGGTGACTACCTGATATTGCTCTATATTCTCAACCATCCCACCCCCTCCCCCCACCAAGAAAAAAGCAAAAACCAAACCAAACAAACAAGAAAAACAACAAAAACCCATGTACACAGGGCTGATTTTCATACTTTAAAAATATGTAAAAATCAGCAGAGCATATTGAGACTAGCACTTTACAGAATGTGTTGCATGACAAGGAAGGTAAATTTGGAGTGTAGCCTTAGTGGCTGAACAGTTGGTGGTTTGGCTGGTTTTAGCTCTGAGAGACATTACTATGGGCTGCTTGGAAAAACTAGGATCACATCACTGAGTTTCATCCACTTTAGGGATGCGATTTTGAGAGTGCTGCCCAAACTACCTGACCAACACTTCAGGTGTATGTATCTTTTGGGCCTGGTTGATGCTGTGCATATTAGGATACAAAGGGTAGAGAGTATTGTGGAATAGTCTCAAAGATAGCGGCACACTTTTAGAGTCACTGTATTACATTCTCTATGTCACTACTGATTATCAAGCAGTAAAAAAACTGTTTGAATCAATGGCCCTACTTCTCTGGTCTCATGGTGACCTCGGAGTTTTTCCTTCCTTCTTTCTTTCTTTCTTTCTTTTATTTCAAGGATAATGGGATAGGCTCTCATGTCCTTTTTTTTTTTTTACACCCAGTCCACGTGTGTATACAGTTTTGTAAATTTTGTCATCCATTCCCATCGGCATATAATGGTGCACTCTTCCAAAAGGCGGAATGGGTTTTAACATGTGCGCAAGATGTTCTGCTTGCGTTCGCACATGAGACCTCTGTTTATAGCATCATCCAAAGGACTTTTGTGGGAATGGTGTCAGCACTGATGTTAACCCCAGAGGAAAAAGCCTTTTGCACAAGATTCAAACCCGGGTCAGATGATCACGAGCACATCACTCTAACCACCAGGCTGTCCCATCTCCGTCCTGTTCCCCCCTTTTTGTTGGTGTCCCAAGCCCCTCTGTGTATGTGGTGACTTTGTGTCAGACCCTTCAGGGCTGGAGGGTGACTGGGGAGGGACTGAGGAGGGACGCTGTGGTGGTCACCATCTGGGGTGAGCTGTCACTCAGTCTGGCTTGGCCATTAAGTTGTCATTGTCGTCAGTAGGAGGCTTAGAAGGCTGTGTACTGTGTATATCGGAACAGACACTAGTAAACACCACCAAAGTAACCCAATAGCAGTGCAGGGCTGCTCCATTTGCTTGCCTCACATCAATCTAACATTGATGATCCCCTAATAGACTTCTGCCCCTGAGTACACGCCCTGACTAGGTAAAGTTTTTCACTAATCTTCACCATGCAGAAAAAAGATGGATGGCATAGTATGATCTTGATCTTTCAAAGTCTTAATAAAGAAGTCACCTATAACCATTTTTAAGATGGTCACTTTGGCCACAGCCTTGGCTTTGAAAAGCAAAACTTGTTTCATGGCCTCGTTGGTCTTGAAAAATGGTTACTTCTCAGTACCAATACACAAGGAACAACAAAAGCTATGGAAGTTTGAATGGAAAGGATGCATTTATGACTATAACACACCTCCAAATGGATTAACATTGGCACCATAGTTGTTCACAAAACTCACGAAGCCAGTTTTTGCTACTTTAAGACAGAAAAGGCATACCTCCAGAGTTTCTTAGATGATTCCTTGTATATTGGTATGAAAAAGGCACAGTGCTAGGATACTGTCAGGGTACACTTGCCACATTACATAAGCTGGGGTTTATTGTGCATCCAACAAAGTCTGTTAGCCCACCACTAAAATACAGTATACAGGAGTCATTATTGACTGGGTTTCAATGATGGTCACTTTAATCCCTGAAAGGAAAGAAAATAATCATGCTCCTAATATGGAAGTGATTGATCAAAGCACTTAACTCACTCCATACTGGGCCATTTGTATTTCTGTGTTCCTCTGGGTACTGGCCATTTGTATAGGTTGTTTTTTAAATCACCAAAAAAATGACATGATACAATGACTTGAAAATTTGAGACATATTTATTTATAAATGGAATAAGCATGGTACAAAGTTTCATAGCCCTTACTTTTATGGTTCATTTTTTTGTAGCTATTGTGAAAAAACATGGGTTTTTTACAACTACAAAAGTTTGGGTAGTTGCAAATGCACAGAAGGAAAATTTTCAGCATTGTTAAATAAAACCACAATTTTCCTCATAAATCACATTGGGAAACCCTGTAGAATGTAAAAAGGGCTATTTTGAGTGTGTATGCATTATACAACTTAGCATATATTACCAAGTGCAATTGTCAAGTTCATAATTTTTTTCATTTTTCATTGTTGTTCGTTTGAACAGCAGGGACAGGGAGGACCTATGCTAACAAAAATCCTTCAGCACAGCAAATAGATGCTAACCAGTGGCTCCACTGGTCTAAGGTTGAAGTATGCTAATTAGACTGTACCATGGAGGGCTCTGTCTGTGAGGCTGGGTGATTAGGTCACTGAGGGAAGTTTTTGAAAGTCCCAATGGCTATAGGCTATAGCTGCTGTTGGTATACAAAAGGATGGAAATGGACGATGGCTATAGCCATGGTTAGTATGGAGTGAGTTAATGTTTCTGTCAGTGAGTTAGCCAAAATTATTGGACTGATTGTGTCCAGTTTCCCTGCTGTAAAATGTGGGCCCCTGCATTACAGGAAGTTGGGAAAAGATCAATGCAGGGCACCCAAAGAAAGCAAAGAGAATTTTAACCAGGTGTGCAGGTTTCTGAAACTGGTAAAAAGGAGTTAGCATGGTGGTTAGAGAATATTAATGATGCTTTCAATGAAGTGTATTACCTACATCCAGACACTGTGGTCCATTTGAATGCAAGACTTCAAGGCTGGGGCTGTGTATGTGAGGGAATCTGTTCTGGAGGGGTGTACTTACCAGAGGAAAGGGCTGTTCATTTTAACTACTTAGAATTAAAAGACACACTTTTTGGACCTCAAATCCTTCCAGGTGCAATTTCAAGGAAAGCATGTTAGACTTATGCTGCATAATACCACAGCAACTGCATATCACATGGATACTTTTTCTGACTCTTGTAATGACTTAGTGCATGCTATTTGGTCATGGTGTAGTGAGCACAATATATTTGTCAGTGCAGCTCACATTCCAGGCTTAAAAAAATGTTGTGGCTGATGCAGAATCCAGAAAGGTTAACCTAGATGCAGAATGGATGTTGAACAGTGATCTTCTGCAGGATGTTCTTAGACAGCTGAATGCAGAACTTGACATGGATTTGTTTGCTTCCAGACTGAACGCAGGGTTGAAAAGGTTTGTATTTTTCAGACCAGACCCTGCTGCAGAAGTGATTGATGCTTTCAGTTTTTCATGAAAAGACACACATTTCTATGCTTTTTCCCCTTTCACTGTCATCACCGAAGTCATTCAGAAGGTACACAGGGACCAGAGCTTGCGTGTCCTGGTGGTTCCAGACTGGCCAATTCAAGCCTTGTACCTGACACTTCTACAGTCATTGACAGCAGAGCCTGTGTGCCTGACCTACAGAAAGAACTTGTTGCATCTACCCAGTTAATCAGAAGCAGTCTAATGCCTGATCTAGCTTAAGAGGCTTCACCTACTAGTGAGCAGGATCTCAGGTGCTCTCTAACCAGTTCAGGTTTAAATAGTAGGGCAGCAAATTTAATCACAATCTGTTGGAGACAATCTACACAGAAAGCATATGACTTACATTAATGAATCGAAACAATTTGTAATTAATTAATTAATACATGGAATTTGTATAGCGCTATCTCTTGTAAAGACAAATCAAAGCGCTTGCATTTGACCTACAGAGCCACAGATCATGCTGCCACCAGGCGCAAAGATCCCCAACTCCAACTCCCCGATTTTTCTTCAGGGATGGTGTCTAAACACGACACCTGTGTGCATGCTGGTTTGTTATAATTTTGTCATCCGCTCCTACCGGCACACGATGGCCTACTCTTCCGAAAGGTGGAACGGGGTTTTAACGTGTGTGCAAGATGTTCTGCGTGCATTCGCACACGGGGCCTCGGTTTCGAGTCTCATCCGAATGACTTGTAGATAGCAATGGAATTAAAAACCCATCATACACTGATGTAATTGAAGGTTTGTTCTTGTTCTTCGTAGCAGATGTGTACTCTTCTGGAGCTAGTCACAGTACAGTAAATTTAGCTCTTAGTGTAGTATCAGCATATTTTTACATAGACCAGGTACTAAAGCAGTGGTAGTTACCCACTGGTGTGTCATTTGGTGAAAGGGGTATTTGAAAAGAGGGCCTTTACACCCAAAATATGAAACGTGGGATGTGGACACTGTCCTACAGTATTAAGCTGAGTGGCCAAGAGTAGAAGAGTTGTCACTTAACCCTCTTAGTCCTGATCTGGGATTTGCCAGGGATTGAATAATTACACCCTCCCCCTTAAGTCCAGATCCGGGATTTGCCAGGATTTACACACAGTAGATTATTTCAATCACACTGTGACCATCACTAATTGCTACCACATGTCAAAGCTCTATCAAGCTAGAAGGAGAAACCCTGTAGAGTGTCTGGAAGTAATCATAGTTGCTGGTATGTGCTTAGAAGGAGGAAAAGGCCAGCCAACATGTGTGTGGATAAACTTTGTGATAGTCTTTCTTAAACTATACGCTGGGAACCACTGTCTGCCTGTCTGTCTCCCCCTCCCTCCCTCCCATTTCCTCACTCCCTCCAACCTTCTCTCTCTATACGGTGGTGGTGCCCTGGGCTCTGGAACTGCGGAAAAGTGCGGGCGGCAAGGTCCCGAAAACGGCGTTTGCGTCACAATGCTTCTAGTTCTTTAGCTCTTATTCATGGGAGGGTGGGTATGCATGCGCGCGCGCGTGCGTTCGCTGGTGTTTGTGTGTGCGGTTTTTTGTGTTTGTGCGTGTGGAGGGGACCCGGCAGATTACTGTGGTGCATGGTATTGTAGGAAAATCTTTTTTGGAGGGTGTTGTAGGGGTGATTTCTGCATACACTGTACTCTGTTTCTATGCGACAAACTTGGCTCTGTACAAGCGGGGTTGCCATCTTCCGGGCCGTGGTGTCGCCACAATTCCAGTGCCACACACATGGAAAATGGTTGTCCAGTTCGTCTGCATAGGGTAGAATACGGTGGTGGTGCCCTGGGCTCTGGAACTGCGGAAAAGTGCGGGCGGCAAGGTCCCGAAAACGGCGTTTGCGTCACAATGCTTCTAGTTCTTTAGCTCTTATTCATGGGAGGGTGGGTATGCATGCGCGCGCGCGTGCGTTCGCTGGTGTTTGTGTGTGCGGTTTTTTGTGTTTGTGCGTGTGGAGGGGACCCGGCAGATTACTGTGGTGCATGGTATTGTAGGAAAATCTTTTTTGGAGGGTGTTGTAGGGGTGATTTCTGCATACACTGTACTCTGTTTCTATGCGACAAACTTGGCTCTGTACAAGCGGGGTTGCCATCTTCCGGGCCGTGGTGTCGCCACAATTCCAGTGCCACACACATGGAAAATGGTTGTCCAGTTCGTCTGCATAGGGTAGAATACGGTGGTGGTGCCCTGGGCTCTGGAACTGCGGAAAAGTGCGGGCGGCAAGGTCCCGAAAACGGCGTTTACGTCACAATGCTTCTAGTTCTTTAGCTCTTATTCATGGGAGGGTGGGTATGCATGCGCGCGCGCGTGCGTTCGCTGGTGTTTGTGTGTGCGGTTTTTTGTGTTTGTGCGTGTGGAGGGGACCCGGCAGATTACTGTGGTGCATGGTATTCTAGGAAAATCTTTTTTGGAGGGTGTTGTAGGGGTGATTTCTGCATACACTGTACTCTGTTTCTATGCGACAAACTTGGCTCTGTACAAGCGGGGTTGCCATCTTCCGGGCCGTGGTGTCGCCACAATTCCAGTGCCACACACATGGAAATGGTTGTCCAGTTCGTCTGCATAGGGTAGAATACGGTGGTGGTGCCCTGGGCTCTGGAACTGCGGAAAAGTGCGGGCGGCAAGGTCCCGAAAACGGCGTTTGCGTCACAATGCTTCTAGTTCTTTAGCTCTTATTCATGGGAGGGTGGGTATGCATGCGCGCGCGCGTGCGTTCGCTGGTGTTTGTGTGTGCGGTTTTTTGTGTTTGTGCGTGTGGAGGGGACCCGGCAGATTACTGTGGTGCATGGTATTGTAGGAAAATCTTTTTTGGAGGGTGTTGTAGGGGTGATTTCTGCATACACTGTACTCTGTTTCTATGCGACAAACTTGGCTCTGTACAAGCGGGGTTGCCATCTTCCGGGCCGTGGTGTCGCCACAATTCCAGTGCCACACACATGGAAAATGGTTGTCCAGTTCGTCTGCATAGGGTAGAATACGGTGGTGGTGCCCTGGGCTCTGGAACTGCGGAAAAGTGCGGGCGGCAAGGTCCCGAAAACGGCGTTTGCGTCACAATGCTTCTAGTTCTTTAGCTCTTATTCATGGGAGGGTGGGTATGCATGCGCGCGCGCGTGCGTTCGCTGGTGTTTGTGTGTGCGGTTTTTTGTGTTTGTGCGTGTGGAGGGGACCCGGCAGATTACTGTGGTGCATGGTATTGTAGGAAAATCTTTTTTGGAGGGTGTTGTAGGGGTGATTTCTGCATACACTGTACTCTGTTTCTATGCGACAAACTTGGCTCTGTACAAGCGGGGTTGCCATCTTCCGGGCCGTGGTGTCGCCACAATTCCAGTGCCACACACATGGAAAATGGTTGTCCAGTTCGTCTGCATAGGGTAGAATACGGTGGTGGTGCCCTGGGCTCTGGAACTGCGGAAAAGTGCGGGCGGCAAGGTCCCGAAAACGGCGTTTGCGTCACAATGCTTCTAGTTCTTTAGCTCTAAACAAAAACTCCTGGAGGTCCTGCTAACCACTATCCAACAGGCCTTTCTATAACCCTTCCTTTAGAAAGTCTATTGACAACAAACTAGCAAGAGAGAGAGAGAGAGAGAGAGAGAGAGAGAGAGAGAGAGAGAGAGAGAGAGAGAGGAGAGAGAGGGGAGAGAGAGAGAGAGAGAGAGAGAGAGAGAGAGAGAGAGCGAGTTGTTATTGACACCCCTTCCCACCAAGTCGCCTCTTTGGAAGTGTGAAACCTGTGTTCATTCCTCTTTGTTTGATTCCTGCCAAATTGATTCTCTTATTCTTTATTCAATTTCTTATTTGGTTTGGTTTGGTTTTTGCTTTCTTCTCTCTAGTTTCATACATATTTTTTATTTTTTATTTTATTTATTTTATTCTTCCTTCATTTGTTCGGATCTTTTTTTTTTTCTTTTTTTTTCCCCCCTAAATCTATTTATTTATTTATTACTATTATTTTTATTTTTCATTTTTTAATTTTTTTCTTGGCTTGTCTGGGCCTGGTATTTGGTTCTTGTTACCGTGTTGTTTGCCTGGGCCTCTTCAGGCTCCTGTGGAAATTCCATTCTGCTATTTGTGTGTGTGTATGTGTGTGTGTTGTTTGCTTCCCCCCCCCCCATGGCGCCCTGTGTGTGTGTGTGTGTGTGTGTGTGTGTGTGTGTGTGTGTGTGTGTGTGTGTGTGTGTGTGTGTGTGTGTGTATGTGTGTGTGTGTGTGTGTGTGTGTGTGTGTATTCCTTCTGAGTGTTGATTGATGCTAGCTTATGGATTGATGCATTTTCGGACTTATAATGATGAAAGATGCATATCAAAGACATTACAGTGTGCATCCCAGGAGGGACCAAAACTCTAGTTGTGAGTGTTGTGCCAGTTAAGGCTAACTAAAAGCTTTTTTCAGGCTGTGACAGTGAACACTGGGCTATTACAAGTCGCTGTGGAAGTGTGGAAATATCACCTCATTTTTTTTCTACTTAATCTAACCCTTGATTTCATTATAAGTTATATAACATAATTGGGGTGTACTTCTGTGTACTGTGTACTTGGTAAAAAAAACCCAACCCTCTTTTATTACATTATACTGTTCTAGTTTTGTGGTTTCATTTGCTTATTCTGTCATTCACTGAACTTGTACTGCGAAAAGTGCCCATAGTCAGAGACATTGAATGCTGTATAGCAGAAGAACTCACACCAGGATTTTCCCCTCTTCCTACCTGTGTAAACACCTGACCAACACTACAGATCTCGTCATTATTGTGACAAAAGCGCTGACAGTGAAGTGTGTCAGTGAAGTGTGACAGTGAAGTGTACGTCTTCCTACCTGTGTAAACACCTGACCAACACTACAGATCTGTCATTATTGTGACAAAAGCGCTGACAGTGAAGTGTGTGTCCACTGAGTAGTGAGTGGACTGTTTCCTGAATTGCCTAACTGCTGACGTCATCAGACACGCCTCAGTAATTATTGTAGGCAGTTGCAATACTGCCTCTCTTTGGACACCTGCCAGCCTTCAAGTGGCCTTTAGAAGCACATCGCTAAGAGACTCTAAAAGTGACGCGACTGTGTTGAAACTTCTAATTCTACTGACGAGTGTGTTTGACTTTGAAGCAGCTGTTGTGATTCATACCAGCTCAGACTTCTGAGTCTGTATCGTTTCTCAGTTTTGCTTATTTTTAATCAATTTCCCCATTATTCTTTTCTGGTGTCTTCCAATTTGTTTGCTTCATTTTGTTTTCTTTTTACTCATTGAAGTGTGTTGATACTTCCAATTTTACTGTCAAATTTGTTTGACTTGAAGTAGCTGTTGCCATACATATCAGCTCAGACTTGATTTCTGTATTGTCAATTTTGAGTAGTTGAATCACTTTACCTATCTATATTTGGGGGGGTTATTTCCAGTTGCTGTTTTGATTGTTTTTTCTTACTTATTACCTCCCCCCCCCTCTCTCTAACACACACATTTACAGCTAAAACCAACACACATTGATGCATTCAAGACACAACATGTGGCCCTCTAAGGAAGGTCTACGAATTTGCCACTTAAACGTAAATCACGCAGTTAATAAAATTGACGACATATCAACACTTATTAGAAACCATGGCAAACCATTTCACCTACTAGGGTTATCCGAATCAAGACTTTCGAAGCACATAGTTGACACTGATTTATATATCCCTGGATACAAATTCATACGAAAGGATCCACAAAAGCAAAAAGAAACAGGAATCATCATATACATCAGTGAATCTATAACATTCAAGCGTCTCATCCATCTAGAACATTATGATGTAGAATCTGTCTGGTTTGAAGTGTCAATAAAAGGTTCACCACCTATTGCAATGGGATTCTGCTATAGGAATCCAGCAGAAAGAAAAAATTGGATTGACAAGTTTGATGCAATGATAAACGCAGTCTTATTAGAATCCAGGGAAGTTATACTACTAGGTGATTTTAATATTGATCTAACAAAAGTAAATAATGCATGGACGCAAATTACTAATTCATTCAACCTTCACCAACTAGTTAGTTTACCCACGAGAGTCACACAAAACTCAAGCACAATAATTGATCACATCTATGTATCAAATCCTAAAAACATCATAGAAACATGTGTCCCTGTCTATAACTGCAGTGATCACTACCCAGTATGTACTACATGGTCAAAAAAAGGAACAAAAATTCCCAAACCTGGCCATAAAAACATAACATATCGTTCCTTTGCAAAATTTAATGAAAAGCTTTTCCTTCTTGAACTAAGTAACTCGATGCTCTCAGAAACATTCAACATTACTGATCCAGACTCGGCCATCGAGTTTTGGATAAAAACTTTCACTGAAATTTACAATAAACATGCTCCACTTAAAACCATAAGGGTCAAACATGTCCCCAAACCGCCTTGGCTCACAAAAGAACTAGAAGAAGCATGCTATCTTAGAGATTTCTTAAAAAAACATAAATACCATGAAGAGTCAAAAAGATTACGAAACGCCATAAACTCACAGAAACGTCGAGAAAAAAAGAAATATTTCCAAGATTTACTATCTTCCAAACAAAACTCAAAAATCATTTGGAGGGCCATTAATCAAATAACAAACAAACAATCATCTTCCAAATCAAATGTAATCAAAGATGTTACTGCTGAACAACTCAACAATCACTTCATAAACGTTTCTACTAATGTTGTTAGCAATGACAATTCAAAATCCAATAACCTAAACACATTAAAACAATACTGCCAAGAAAAGCATATTCCCTCAAAACTCCACATACCATTTATCTCTGTTTTTGAGGTCCATAATTACATGATTCACCTCAAACAGTCAAGGACACGAGGTCTTGATGGAATAGACAGCAGAATTCTAAAACTTTCAGCTCCAGTTATCACAGACACTCTCACATATATATATAACCAATGTCTTGAAAAGAACTATTTTCCCAATGCCTTCAAAACTGCTAAAGTGATCCCCATCTACAAATCTGGTGACACTTCAGATCCCTCAAATTATAGGCCAATCTCTATTATATCCCTTCTTTCAAAACCCCTGGAAAAACATATAAATAAACACTTAGTCAGTCATATAGAAACTAACAACCTACTCCACCCTAATCAGTCAGGATTCAGACAAAATCACTCGTGTCATACTGCACTGACTTGTCTCATAGACAATTGGCTAACAAACATTAATGAAAATAAATTTTGTGGAGTATTATTTGTAGATTTCAAAAAAGCATTTGATACAATTGACCACGCACTTCTCATCAGAAAGCTAGACCTGTACAATATATCGTCAAATAGTCTAGAACTACTTGCTTCTTATCTCAAGAACAGACAACAGTGTGTTTCAACAACTACATCCACATCCAATCTAAAACCCATTCATTATGGAGTACCACAGGGATCTATACTAGGACCAATTCTCTTTTCTTTATACATAAATGACCTTCCTCTACATATTGCATCCAAATGTGAACTATTTGCTGATGACACAACCATACATACAAGCCATAATGACATTGACTCTCTTGCAACCATATTACAACAAAGCTGTAATGATCTTGTCAAATGGACAGATCTGAACCACATGTCTATTCACCCCCAAAAAACAAAATGCATGCTTATCACCACCAGACAAAAGCGACAAAATTTACCTCATAATCAGTTTCCAATACATATAAAAAAGGAAGCAATCGAACAAACCTCTCATCACAAAGTTCTAGGAGTGACAATTGATGAAAATCTCAGCTGGATCTACCACATATCTCACCTATGCAAATACTTGTCCCAAAGAGTATACCAGTTAACTAAAATTAAACACTTCCTTGACTACCATTCAAGGAAATTATTCTTTCAAGCTTATATACAATCCTCAATAGACTATGCCTCAACCCTATGGGATTCTGCCAGTGCAAACACTATGAAACCCTTATCAAGTCTGTATAAACGTGCTCTCAAACTTATCCTCCTGAAGAAAACAACATTACTTGACGTGGATTATACTCAGTTAAGTATTCTCCCCCTACAACAAAGACTAAAATATAACAAGGGCATCCTGATGTTTAAGATAATGGCAGGAGCTGTCCCCACATCCTTAAGAGATAAATTCCCAATGAATCGTTCCAGAAATACTGAAAAGCCAAGTATCCCAATCCCAAGAATAGACTTGTTCAAGTCCAGTTTACTATACTCAGGCCCTGTACTGTGGAACTCCCTTCCCGATTCAATTAAACAGCACCAATCATTGTCGACCTTCAAAAATCACCTAATGCACTTGATGCATCAAAACTAATGAACCAGTACTCATCCTGTTGGATATATATAATTCTCCCCCTTTCTCTCTCTTCTTCTGTGTGTGTGTGTGTGTGTGTGTGTGTGTGTGTGTGTGTGTGTGTGTGTGTGTGTGTGTGTGTGTGTGTGTGTGTGTGTGTGTGTGTGTGTTTAAATGTATCTTATATGTATTTTATCTTTGTGCACTTGTAACTGATTTCAAAGAGTAAATTTTTAATATTTTATTTTCATGTCACATTTATCATATGGTATATTCTCTATATATGCATAAGTAAAAGATAAGGAGTGTTAAGTGATGATATTATTGGTCAGTTGAAAATTGTGCGCAACAATACCTGGATAAAAATGTACTGTGTACTCTCTCTCTCTCTCTCTCTCTCTCTCTCTCTCTCTCTCTCTCTCTCTCTCTCTCTCTCTCTCTCTCCTCTCTCTCTCTCTCTCTCTCTCTCTCTCTCTCTCTCTCTCTCTCTCGTTGCCTAAACATGTTATCATCCATATTGAGAAATACTTTATTCACTTTTTGTATTATTTTAATAATCACGTGTTGAATGCAGTTGATTTTGTATAATTTTTTAATTCTCAAGTAAGCTGAATAATTATGTTCATTATGATTACAAAATGGTTATGAACGTGATTTCTATGACCATAAATACATAATCAAGATTCAGGTATTAGAATATGTATGTTTTAATATATATGCCTTACAGCGGATGGATTCTTTTGTATTCCGTTACATGACTTGATTAAAATTAGGCATATACTTCCTTTAAAATGAAGTTTATTGATGACATGAGCGCGAACTTTGTGTGTGTGTGTGTGTGTGTGTGTGTGTGTGTGTGTGTGTGTGTGTGTGTGTGTGTGTGTGTGTGTGTGTGTGTGTGTGTGTGTGTGTGTGTTGAGTGTGTTTGGGTGTTGTGTGTGTGTGTGTGTGGGGCGGGGGGGTGGATAATTGTTTTTATTTGTCGTCTCCCTTTGTATTAAAATATTATGATTTGCATGACTTTTGTTGTTGTTGTTGATAGGTCCTACCTCAAGTTTTTGATGTTTTGTTCTTGTTTTTTTTTTCTGTTTTAACTTTGCTGTTTGCTTTTGTTTCTTCTTTTTTATATGAAGTATGAATGTAAAAGAAAGGATAATATTGTCACCTGATATGATTGTTTGACTTGTATCATTCTTCTTTTTTCTATGACAATTTTTTTTTTTTTTAAAGAAAAAAAACAACAACAAAAAACCTACCACCTCAAGTACATGTGCGCCTGCGGATATGTGCTTATAAATATAAGTGTGAGTAAGTGTGTGTGTGTATGTGTGTGTGTGTGTGTGTGTGTGTGTGTGTGTGTGTGTGTGTGTGTGTGTGTGTGTGTGTGTGCATTTGTGTGTGTGCGTGTGTGTGTGTGTGTGTGTGTGTGTGTGTGTGTGTGTGTGTGTGTGTGTGTGTGTGTGTGTGTGTGTGTGTGTGTGTGATTTGTATGTGCATTTGCCTGCGAGCGTGCATGCGTGAGTGAGTTGCGTATATGCATGTATGTATGTATGTATGTATGTATGTATGTATGTATGTATGTATGTATGTATGTATGTATGTATGTATGTGTGTGTGTGTGTGTGTGTGTGTGTGTGTGTGTGTGTGTGTGTGTGTGTGTGTGTGTCACCTACGTGTAGGAGTGAATTTTACGTGTATTATTATCATACTATTATCACTATTGTTGATATTATTCTTATCATCATCATTATAATCATTGTATTATCTTTAGTTCCTTCTGAGTTCATTTTGTTGTTATGAGTTGTAACAATGTTGTAGCTAAGTATTTTTGGGTGGACTTTTCTTGGTTGCTAAGTTGTTTATTTCATTATGTTTCTTTGGTTGCTCTTTATCTATTAACGTTTCTCTTTTCTTTTATAATCAAAATCATTCTATTGTGGCTTCTGATTTTCGTCTTCTGAAAGTGTGCATTTTTATTATCTTATTATGTATAATGTCCTTATTCCTTTATGTTGTTTGGTACTGCATATAGTTTACTGTTTAGTATCTTCTTATCTTGATGTTTTTCCCCTGAAAAGGGCGGGGACTGGATGTAAAAAAGCACATGAGTGCTTATCTATTATCCTCGAATAAAAGAATTTTGCCTTGCCTTGCCTTGCCTTGCCTTGCCTAGCTCTTATTCATGGGAGGGTGGGTATGCATGCGCGCGCGCGTGCGTTCGCTGGTGTTTGTGTGTGTCGGTTTTTTGTGTTTGTGGTGTGGAGGGGACCCGGCAAGATTACTGTGGTGCATGGTATTCTGTAGGAAAATCTTTTTTGGAGGGTGTTTGTAGTGGGTGATTTCTGCATTACACTGTACTCTGTTTCTATGCGACAAACTTGGCTCTGTACAAGCGGGGTTGCCATTTCCGGGCCGTGGTGTCGCCACAATTCCAGTTGCCACACACATGGAAAATGGTTGTCCAGTTTCGTCTTGCATTAGGGTAGAATACGGTGGTGGTGCCCTGGGCTCTGGAAACTGCGGAAAGTGCGGGCGGCTAAGGTCCCGAAAAACGGCGTTTGCGTCACAATGCTTCTGTTCTTTAGCTCTTATTCATGGGAGGGTGGGTATGCATGCGCGCGCGCGTGCGTTCGCTGGTGTTTGTGTGTGCGGTTTTTTGTGTTTGTGCGTGTGGAGGGGACCCGGCAGATTACTGTGGTGCATGGTATTGTAGGAAAATCTTTTTTGGGGGTGTTGTAGGGGTGATTTCTGCATACACTGTACTCTGTTTCTATGCGACAAACTTGGCTCTGTACAAGCGGGGTTTGCCATCTTCCGGGCCGTGGTGTCGCCACAATTCCAGTGCCACACACATGGAAAATGGTTGTCCAGTTCGTCTGCATAGGGTAAGAATACGGTGGTGGTGCCCTGGGCTCTGGAACTGCGGAAAAGTGCGGGCGGCAAGGTCCCGAAAACGGCGTTTGCGTCACAATGCTTCTAGTTCTTTAGCTCTTATTCATGGGAGGTGGGTATGCATGCGCGCGCGCGTGCGTTCGCTGGTGTTTGTGTGTGCGGTTTTTTGTGTTTGTGCGTGTGGAGGGGACCCGGCAGATTACTGTGGTGCTGGTATTGTAGAAAATCTTTTTTGGAGGGTGTTGTAGGGGTGATTTCTGCATACACTGTACTCTGTTTCTATGCGACAAACTGCTCTGTACAAGCGGGGTTGCCATCTTCCGGCCGTGGTGTCGCCACAATTCCAGTGCCACACACATGGAAAACGGTTGTCAGTTCGTCTGCATAGGGTAGAATACGGTGGTGGTGCCCTGGGCTCTGGAACTGCGGAAAAGTGCGGGCGGCAAGGTCCCGAAAACGGCGTTTGCGTCACAATGCTTCTAGTTCTTTAGCTCTTATTCATGGGAGGGTGGGTATGCATGCGCGCGCGCGTGCGTTCGCTGGTGTTTGTGTGTGCGGTTTTTTGTGTTTGTGCGTGTGGAGGGGACCGGCAGATTACTGTGGTGCATGGTATTGTAGGAAAATCTTTTTTGGAGGGTGTTGTAGGGGTGATTTCTGCATACACTGTACTCTGTTTCTATGCGACAAACTTGGCTCTGTACAAGCGGGGTTGCCATCTTCCGGCCGTGGTGTCGCCACAATTCCAGTGCCACACACATGGAAAATGGTTGTCCAGTTCGTCTGCATAGGGTAGAATACGGTGGTGGTGCCCTGGGCTCTGGAACTGCGGAAAAGTGCGGGCGGCAAGGTCCCGAAAACGGCGTTTGCGTCACAATGCTTCTAGTTCTTTAGCTCTTATTCATGGGAGGGTGGGTATGCATGCGCGCGCGCGTGCGTTCGCTGGTGTTTGTGTGTGCGGTTTTTTGTGTTTGTGCGTGTGGAGGGGACCCGGCAGATTACTGTGGTGCATGGTATTGTAGGAAAATCTTTTTTGGAGGGTGTTGTAGGGGTGATTTCTGCATACACTGTACTCTGTTTCTATGCGACAAACTTGGCTCTGTACAGCGGGGTTGCCATCTTCCGGGCCGTGGTGTCGCCACAATTCCAGTGCCACACACATGGAAAATGGTTGTCCAGTTCGTTGCATAGGTAGAATACGGTGGTGGTGCCCTGGGCTCTGGAAACTGCGGAAAAGTGCGGGCGGCAAGGTCCCGAAAACGGCGTTTGCGTCACAATGCTTCTAGTTCTTTAGCTCTTATTCATGGGAGGGTGGGTATGCATGCGCGCGCGCGTGCGTTCGCTGGTGTTTGTGTGTGCGGTTTTTTGTGTTTGTGCGTGTGGAGGGGACCCGGCAGATTACTGTGGTGCATGGTATTGTAGGAAAATCTTTTTTGGAGGGTGTTGTAGGGGTGATTTCTGCATACACTGTACTCTGTTTCTATGCGACAAACTTGGCTCTGTACAAGCGGGGTTGCCATCTTCCGGGCCGTGGTGTCGCCACAATTCCAGTGCCACACACATGGAAAATGGTTGTCCAGTTCGTCTGCATAGGGTAGAATACGGTGGTGGTGCCCTGGGCTCTGGAACTGCGGAAAAGTGCGGGCGGCAAGGTCCCGAAAACGGCGTTTGCGTCACAATGCTTCTAGTTCTTTAGCTCTTATTCATGGGAGGGTGGGTATGCATGCGCGCGCGCGTGCGTTCGCTGGTGTTTGTGTGTGCGGTTTTTTGTGTTTGTGCGTGTGGAGGGGACCCGGCAGATTACTGTGGTGCATGGTATTCTAGGAAAATCTTTTTTGGAGGGTGTTGTAGGGGTGATTTCTGCATACACTGTACTCTGTTTCTATGCGACAAACTTGGCTCTGTACAAGCGGGGTTGCCATCTTCCGGGCCGTGGTGTCGCCACAATTCCAGTGCCACACACATGGAAAACGGTTGTCCAGTTCGTCTGCATAGGGTAGAATACGGTGGTGGTGCCCTGGGCTCTGGAACTGCGGAAAAGTGCGGGCGGCAAGGTCCCGAAAACGGCGTTTGCGTCACAATGCTTCTAGTTCTTTAGCTCTTATTCATGGGAGGGTGGGTATGCATGCGCGCGCGCGTGCGTTCGCTGGTGTTTGTGTGTGCGGTTTTTTGTGTTTGTGCGTGTGGAGGGGACCGGCAGATTACTGTGGTGCATGGTATTCTAGGAAAATCTTTTTTGGAGGGTGTTGTAGGGGTGATTTCTGCATACACTGTACTCTGTTTCTATGCGACAAACTGGCTGTTGACAACGGGTTGCCATCTTCCGGGCCGTGTGTCGCCACAATTCGTGCACACATGGAAAACGGTTGTCCAGTCTGCTAGGGTGAATACGGTGGTGGTGCCCGGCTCTGGAACCGCGGAAAAGTGCGGCGGCAAGGTCGAAAACGGCGTTTGCGTCACAATGCTTCTAGTTCTTGCTCTTATTCATGGAGGGTGGTATGCAGCGCGCGCGTGCGTTCGCTGGTTTTGTGTGTGCGGTTTTTGTGTTTGGCGTGTGGAGGGGACCGGCAGATTCTGTGGTGCATGGTATTCTGGAAATTTTTTTTGGAGGGTGTTGTAGGGTGATTTCTGCATACACTGTACTCTGTTTCTATGCGACAAACTTGGCTCTGTACAAGCGGGGTTGCCATCTTCCGGGCCGTGGTGTCGCCACAATTCCAGTGCCACACACATGGAAAACGGTTGTCCAGTTCGTCTGCATAGGGTAGAATACGGTGGTGGTGCCCTGGGCTCTGGAACTGCGGAAAAGTGCGGGCGGCAAGGTCCCGAAACGGCGTTTGCGTCACAATGCTTCTAGTTCTTTAGCTTTATTCATGGGAGGGTGGGTATGCATGCGCGCGCGCGGCGTTCGCTGGTGTTTGTGTGTGCGGTTTTTGTGTTTGTGCGTGTGGAGGGGACCCGGCAGATTACTGTGGTGCATGGTATTCTAGAAAACTTTTTTGGAGGGTGTTGTAGGGGTGATTTCTGCATACAGTACTCTGTTTCTATGCGACAAACTTGGCTCTGTACAAGCGGGGTTGCCATCTTCCGGGCCGTGGTGTCGCCACAATTCCAGTGCCACACACATGGAAAACGGTTGTCCAGTTCGTCTGCATAGGGTAGATCGGTGGTGGTGCCCTGGGCTCTGGAACTGCGGAAAAGTGCGGGCGGCAAGGTCCCGAAAACGGCGTTTGCGTCACAATGCTTCTAGTTTTAGCTCTTATTCATGGGAGGGTGGGTATGCATGCGCGCGCGCGTGCGTTCGCGGTGTTTGTGTGTGCGGTTTTTTGGTTTGTGGTGTGGAGGGGACCCGGCAGATTACTGTGGTGCATGGTATTCTAGGAAAATCTTTTTGGAGGGTGTTGTAGGTGTGTTTCTGCATACACGTGTACTCTGTTTCTATGCGACAAACGTTGGCTCTGTACAAGCGGGGTTTGCCATCTTCCGGCCGTGGTGTCGCCACATTCCAGTTGCACACACATGGAAAACGGTTTGTCCAGTTCGTTCTGCATAGGGTGAATACGGTGGGTGCCTGGGCTCTGGAACTGCGGAAAAGTGCGGGCGGCAAGGTCCCGAAAACGGCGTTTGCGTCACAATGCTTCTAGTTCTTTAGCTCTTATTCATGGAGGGTGGGTATGCATGCGCGCGCGCGTGCGTTCGCTGGGTTTGTGTGGTGCGGTTTTTGTGTTTGTGCGTGTGGAGGGGACCCGGCAGATTACTGTGTGCATGGTATTCTAGGAAATCTTTTTTGGAGGGTGTTGTAGGGGTGATTTCTGCAACACTGTGACTCTGTTTCTATGCGGACAAACTTGGGCTCTGTACAAGCGGGGTTGCCATCTTCCGGGCCGTGGTTGTCGCCCAATTCCAGTGCCACAACATGGAAAACGTTGTCCAGTTCGTCTGCATAGGGTAGAATACGGTGGTGGTGCCCGGGCTCTGGAACGCGGAAAAGTGCGGGCGGCAAGGTCCGAAAACGGCGTTTGCGTCACAATGCTCTAGTTCTTTAGCTCTTATAATGGGCGGTGGGTATGCATGCGCGTGCGCCGTGCGTTCGCTGGTGTGTTTTGTGTCGGGTTTTTGTGTTTGTGCGTGTGGCGGGTGGATCGGCATTACTGTGGTTGCATGGATCTGAAAATCTTTTTTGGAGGGTTTGTAGGGCGTGTTTACTGCATTACACGTATCTGATTCTATGCGACAAACTTGGCTCTGTACAAGCGGGGTTGCCATCTTCCGGGCCGTGGTGTCGCCACAATTCCAGTGCCACACACATGGAAAACGGTTGTCCAGTTCGTCTGCATAGGGTGGTAGAATACGGTGGCGGTGCCCTGGGCTCGGAACTGCGGAAAAGTGGGGCGGCAAGGTCCCGAAAACGGTCGTTTGCGTCACAATGTTCTAGTTCTTTAGCTCTTATTCATGGGAGGTGGGTATGCATGTCGCGCGCGTGCGTTCGCTGGTGTTTGTGTGTGCGGTTTTTTGTGTTTGTGCGTGTGGAGGGGACCGGCAGATTACTGTGGTGCATGGTATTCTAGGAAAATCTTTTTTGGAGGGTGTTGTAGGGGTGATTTCTGCATCACTGTACTTGTTTCTATGCGACAAACTTGGGCTCTGTACAGCGGGTTTGCCATCTTCGGGCCGTGGTGTCGCAGCAATTCCGTGCGACACATGGAAAACGGTTGTCCAGTTCGTCTGCTAGGTAGAATACGGTGTGTGCCCTGGCTCTGGAACTGCGGAAAAGTGCGGGCGGCAAGGTCCGGAAAACGGCGTTTGCGTCACAATGCTTCTAGTTCTTTAGCTCTTATTCATGGGTAGTGGTGGGTATGCATGCGCGCGCGGTGCGTTCGCTGGGTTTGTGTGTGCGGTTTTTTTGTGTTTGTGCGTGTGGAGGGGTACCCGGCAGATTACTGTGGTGCATGGTATTCTAGGAAAATCTTTTTTGGAGGGTGTTGTAGGGGTGATTTCTGCATACACGTACTCTGTTTCTATGCGACAACCCCCCCCATTCCCCCCTTAATACCTAACTACATCACTTTAAACTCCACCTATTATTATCCCATTTACATTCCCCATCTTCCCCTATTTTCTTCCCTTACCTCCCCCTTCTAAATTACCCCCCCATCAACATAACAAACTCCAAACAACCATTTCTTTATTTAATCCATCTCCTTCTATTATTAACTATTATAAATATATATCTTAAAAAATATAATATCTATTATTCTTTTCCCCTTCCTCAACCATATTATCATTACAAACTTCCCCACAAAAAATTCTTTATAATACTTTTATCAAAATCCACCCCATACACATAAAACATCCCCCCATTCACATACCCCTCTTTTAATCCCACAACCTTTCTATTATACTCCCCCCCAACCCTATCCCCCCATTCCCCCTTAATACCAAATAATCACTTTACTCCACCCTTATTATTATCCATTTCACATTCCCATCTTCCCCTATTTTCTTCCCTTACCCTCCCCCTTCTAAATCTACCCCATCAACACTAACAAACTACAACAACCATTTCTTTATTTACATCATCTCTCTCTCTTATCTAACTCATTAATAAATATATATCTTAAAAAAATATAAATATTATATTCTTTTCCTTCTCAACATATTATCCATTACAAACTTCCCCAACAAAAATTCTTATATAATACTTTTATCAAACATCCTACCCCATACCAATAAACACATCTCCCCCCCAATTCACATACCCTCTTTTAATCCCACAAACTTTCTATTATACTCCCCCAACCCTATCCCCCCCCCATTCCCCCCTTAATACCTAACTACATCACTTTACTCCACCTTTATTATCCATTTCACATTCCCATCCTTCCCCTATTTTCCCTTCCCCTACCCTCCCCCTTCTAAATCTACCCCCATAACACTAACAAACTCACAACAACATTTCTTTATTTACATCCATCTCTCTCTCTATCTAACTCATTATAAATATATATCCCTTAAAAAATATAAATATCTATATTCTTTTCCCCTTCCTCAACATATTATCATTACAAACTTCCCACAAAAAATTCTTTATAATACTTTTATCAAAATCACCCCATACCAATAAACACATCTCCCCCCAATTACATACCCTCTTTTAATCCCCACAACTTTCTATTATACTCCCCCCCAACCCCTATCCCCCCCCCCATTCCCCCATTAATACCCTAATAATCACTTTACTCCACCTTATTATTATCCATTTCACATTCCATCTTCCCCTATCTTTCTTCCCTTACCCTCCCCCTTCTAAATCTACCCCATCAAACTAACAAACTACAACAACCATTTCTTTATTTACATCATCTCTCTTCTATCTAACTCATTATAAATATATATCTTAAAAAAATAAATATCTATATTCTTTTCCCTTCCTCAACATATTATCATTACAACAACTTCCCAACAAACAAATTCTTTATAATACTTTTATCAAAAATCCACCCATACCAATAAACACATCCTCCCCCCAATTACATACCCCTCTTTTAATCCACAACTTTCTATTATACTCCCCCCCAACCCTATCCCCCCCCCATTCCCCCTTAATACCCTAAATAATCCACTTTACTCCACCTTATTATTATCATTTACATTCCCATCTTCCCCTATCTTTCTTCCCTTACCCTCCCCCCCTTCTAAATCTACCCCATCAACACTAACAAACTAAACAACCATTTCTTTATTTACATCCATCTCTCCTTATCCTACCTATTATAAATATATATCTTAAAAATATAAATATTATATTCTTTTCCCTTCCTCAACCATATTATCATTACAAACTTCCCACAAAAAATTCATTATAATACTTTTATCAAAATCACCCATACCCATAAACACATTCCCCCCAATTCATACCCTCTTTTAATCCCAACTTTCTATTATATCCCCCCACCCTATCCCCCCCCCCATCCCCATTAATACCCTAATACATCACTTTACTCCACCTTATTATTATCATTTACATTCTCCCTCTTCCCCTATCTTTCTTCCTTACCTCCCCTTCTAAATTACCCCCATCAAACTAAAAACTAAACACCATTTCTTTATTTACATCCATCTCTCTTTATCCTAACCTATTATAAAATATATCTTAAAAAATATAAATATCTATATCTTTTCCTCTCAACATATTATATTACAACTTCCAAAAAATTTTATAATACTTTTACAAAAATCCCATACAATAAAACATCTCCCCCATTAATCCTCTTTTAATCCAAACTTTCTATTATATCCCCAACCCCTATCCCCCCCCCTCCCTTAATCCCTAATAATCACTTTAACTCACTTTATATCATTTAATTCCATCTTCCCTATTTTTCCTTACCCCCCTTTAATTACCCATAAACTAAAACTAAACAACATTTCTTTATTTACATCATCTCTTTTCTAACTATTATAAATATATATCTTAAAAAATATAAATATCCTATATTCTTTTCCCTCTCAACCATATTATCATTACAAACATCCCCAACAAAATTTCATTTTAATACTTTTATCAAAAATCACCCATACACATAAAACATCTCCCCCCAATTAATACCCCTCTTTTAATCCACAACTTTTATTATACTCCCCCAACCCCTATCCCCCCC